>PVKH010012447.1:0-17271 GCA_004027955.1 Chaetophractus vellerosus
AAATATAAATTTACCCAGAGATATTAAATATGCTAAGAACATTCACCAGTGAGGAAAGCAAAATCACTTACAATGTCTTTGAGGTAAGCCTGATAAAGTATGCTTATCTAGGGGCAGTTAAAAATTATTGGTAAAAATTATAAAATATTGTTTGCAATACATTTTAATTTACAAAGAACATCTTTAATGTCTTTCATTTTTCCTTCTGTTTTCACTTTCAGAAGAAATTGTTTTCTCTGGAAGCCTTTATTCTCTGTTTACTTGAGATGAGGTGAAATTCATGGTCTAGCTAGTATACTGCTCATGAAACCCATCTGTCTTGATTGCCTTCTGACGAATTCTTATGAAACATTGCTAAAATATTTCTTATAAACAGTTAATTTATCACATTTCATAGTAATGAATCGATCGATACAGGGTTACCCGGATTAATAGGTTTTTAAATTATTTGCCTTTCTAATGTGCTCATATGCTATGTTGTATGAGGGTGGTACTAAATCCTGGTTATACTATCATGTTTAGATATTAATAAAAGAAGTTATTGGAATAAATGATTATTCTAAAGAGAGAAAATTTGCTTTTTTCTTACGGAAATTTCAAACTGCCATGGAGAGTACAGATACCATAACATTGTAACATGAGAGACTTTTTTTTTATCTAGAATATACACACCACGAAGAAAAGAAATACCTGTTTTGCTAAGACCTCAATTTATAGTGCCTGGTACATAATAGTAACTTAATAAATTAGATACCGAATGAATAACTGTCAGAAAACAAGTCTATCTTCTCTTCACATAATCCAGAAGGACTTTTTCCTGCTGAATATATGTAGAATGAAAATTATTGTATTATTTTGATCAAGGCATTGCCCAATTATGGTATTTCTCTAAGGAAGATGCATTCAACACAGGAAAAGAAATCAGTATCTTTCCCAGGGAAACAAAACACATACCTAAAATAAACAAATTCACACACACACAGCTGAGACTTATACACTTACCTGAAACAGAATATACCTGACACCCACACGACTACATCATGCTTAATACTTCATTTAAACACATCTCCATAGGCTGAGCCAGGTAAACAGACTTCTACCTTCTTTGTTCCGTGTTTTCTATTATGAATTTCTTCCTATCAAAATGTCTGCACAAGAATCAACATGATTGCTTTTAGCTGCTAGTAAGAGAAAAGCAACTTAAACAGGCTTCTATAAGAACACTGGTTATTTGACATATTAAAAATCCTCAAATTAAGGCAAGCCAGCAGGGAACAAGAGGCCACCAAGAAACTATAACTAGGTCACAGGGAATTTCAGTCTTCCAGCTCTGCCACCCAAGAAAAGAGATACACTTATGGTCATGTATCCTTGTTATGTCTTTTGGAAAGGACAGAAACCTCTCTTGACCACAGTACTTTCTCCTTCAGTCTTCCTGGATCATAGTTGGTTACCCATCTGAACCACAGTTTACAGGAAAATGTCATGAGAGGATTGACTTAGACTAATCTGGATCCACCCTTGCATCTAATGACAGGGGTGGCTTCATTAGAAGCACAGAGCTATGTGAAGGAGGCTGAGACACAAGAGTGAAATCTGGCTTCTATTAGGAAGAAAAAAGGCATAAGGAGTAAGTAGTCAACATACACAAATGTCAAATATTCTTCCTCCACCCCTCCCATTTTTTACTCAATATTTCTAGGCTCTTGAAGGTGTGAAATGGAAGTTTAACAGAGTTTTCTCTAAAAACTGTGAATAAAACATCCAGTTCATAGAAACTGAAAATAAAGTGTTGATATCCAACCAATACAGTTGTTAGTCTTTCTACATTTAAAAGAAATTTAATATAAGTGTCTCTAAGAATAGCATAGTTTTCAAAAATTGAGTCAATAAAAGTATGATTTGCCCTGAAATTAGATTCAGCCTGGTAATGCCAACAATAAGCACAGAATCGAATCCTGTTGGCATCTTCATGGAGGTCCTCAAAAAGAGCCCCCTATCCCATGCCAGTTAGGATCAGGATAAGAACTAAAATAAAGAATATATATGAAATCAAAATATCATCTTCATTTTGATAGGGACCAGATTGCAGAATGCAGTTTAAATCTATTGGCTAAAGGTACCTGTTAACTCACATCAAACCCCACAAGAATGTTTGTCCCAGAAGAAGTGGATCTGGCTGCTTGCTCTCTGCTGACGCTCCCATCTCAGGATGATGCAGGGTGGGGTTGAGTTGAACATTCCCAGAGTTATGAACAAGACATGTACTCCACTTTCCCAGGGACAGAGTCTCCAGGGGAAAGAAAGGCCCAGGGTAACACCAATAGGCTACCATGACAGGAAGCAAACTTCAGAAATAGGGAGAATTATTCTCTACTTTTGGTACAGTGTGTAGCGCAAAAGTCCCCAAGACAAAAAGTAAGTTGATGATAAGTGCCCTAGATAAAAGGAATTCATAGTCTGTTAAGAGTATATATTAAACAACAAAACAAAAGGATTTCATCATGACTCATACCATATAATTTTTTTTTTTTTGGTTACATATCCCGCCCCCCTTTCTGCTTGCTCTTGCTGTGTGTCCATTCTTCTGTGTTTTTCTATGTCTGCTTCTTGTCTTCCCCCATCTTTGCGGCGACGTGCTGAGTCGGCCCTCCTCGGCGGTGGCTTGCTCCATTCCTGGGTGGCTCCACTCCGCTTTCACAGGCGGCTCCACTCCACGTTTTGCGGGCAGCAGTCCACCATGTTTTTTGCGGGCTGCCCGGCTTCCACGGCTTGCAGGAGGCAGCTCCACTTTTCACGGGTGACTTTTGCCATGCCCGTGGGGGCTCCGCCCTGCCCGTAGGGGCTTCTTGCCTTGCCCAGGGCAGCTCTGCCCCGCCCATGGCTGCTTGCCTTTCTCAAGGCCGTCTGCCCACTCGGAGAGGTCCCTGGGAACCAAACCTGGGGCCTCCCATGTGGTACCCGAGCATGCTCTTTATCCACTGAGCTATCTAGCTGGGCCCTATAACATAAGTCTTTTAATAAGTAGAATAATGTGGCACAGTGCATTTTCTTTTTCAGTCTGTTCTCATGCCTTCTAAGGAGTGGTGGTGGTAGTTAAGGCTTTTGTGAGGTCAGATCTGAACCTAGTAGTGTCAGTTCAATTATTACAAGAAGATTAAAATCTTCCACTGGTATGTGAAGGATTCTTGAAGACTGTGTAACCACATATATTAGTATGGTCCATTTAATAGAATTCCACAAAAAATACTGATATTTTTGTAGTAGCCACTATTATTTAAACATAACAATCATCCCAAGGATGTGTCCAAAATATTGAATGCTTCCTCAAATAATTTTTCAAATCCTCCATTTCAGAAGTTTGTCCCTCTCTCTTTGTGCTACTGCATTTAAACTATTTTTTAATACTTGCCTTCTTAAATATGACAGTCTATAATTTATTGAGTTACTGTGCCCTGCCTAATCAAAACTGACTCCTAGAGCCTGACATTGTGTAGTCCTTGGTCTACATGTACAGTCCTCTGGTCTGCTGTCATTCTCTCAGGTGCCCACAGAATTGCCATCGATTTATTCTACCTCCTCTAGAGGTGTACCTCTCTAGAACAATAAGGGATCCTTCAAGAAAAATTCATCACTTTCTCACTATCTGGACTAATAACTTTGTCATATGTTTAAATATAGGGATATCTAAGATGTCCCCGTCCTAATTTAAGAATTCCTAATTCGGCCCATTCAATAAATGGGAATAAATAAGAAAATATTATTCTCTTTAGACTCATTCTTTGCTTCATAATTTTGTTATATTCTTTTCTATTAGATGGCATTAGGCTCCCTTGCATTGGTTAAGTAATTGTAGAAATATTTCTCAAAATAATTTATATCAAACACCATATATTATTTTATAACTCTAAATAATTTTTTACATATCTGTTTTCCTCCAATTAAACAATATTCCAGGTATTTTGCTAAGCACCAGTCTTCCCTTTTAAAGGTTCAATCACCCAGGTTAATTGAGCCTGTCCTGAGTTTTCCATTTCATATTTGCTAGCTTTTATTACATTAGTTTTGGCACATGACTAGGTTAAAATAATGGTCATCATTATTCTCTTATGTGCTATAATATTATATAAAAATTATTTCATTTTTAATAGTTCTGGCTCAATGTGTAGAGACTATGACTTATTCTCCTGATGTCATTTTAGGATATTAATTTGCTTTTATAATATTCTCTAACATGAGAATTGGAGAAAACAATCAGTCATATATTTGAAAAAGTTCATGTTAATAATTTTTTCCTTTGTGAAAGTTTGACATTTTATTGGTTTTATTTTTTCAAAGGAGTGTTCATTGTAAAATACAATAAAATAATATAATTATTTCTGGAATCTTTAATAACTACCCAATGAGTGATAGAAACGTTCATAATATTGAAGAGAAATTATAATTATATCAACCATCTTGGCATATTCTTACTGATTTGCCACCAGAAATTTTAAGGACCACCTCTTGCTTTAAATTCAAAGCACTATGATTTTAATCTTATATTTTAAAGCACTAAAGATATATATATAGTAATTTTCTGTAGCTGTTTATATGGCTATTAAGTCTCGTAGTGGTACCTTTAACAGGTACATCATAGATACAAACCATGGATTAAAAAATAGACAGGTAAGATGAGGATGAGAATTTTTACATGTATTTAGTTATTAAAGGTAATTCAGTTGAGTTTTGATTTTTAGATTGAAGAAATAAATGTACAAACATGTTAATTTGCCTAAAGTTACTCTTTTAGGTTGTGGTATAATAGGAACGTGATTCAAGGTATATGACCAAGGCCCAAGCTCTTCACCACGTGACTAAACTAACTCTTTAGCAGATTACTTGGGAGTGAGTGTGCATTTCCCTTCTGTGCTTCCTAAGCCATTATCTGGCATGGCCTTATAATTCAAATGTGTTTTGTTCTTTCATTTTGATCACTTGCCACTAGTAAAATCCACTGATCTTTGAAAAATCACCCTATGTGATACACTATGCTATAAGCATATGTGAAATATTATACCTCAGTAATTCTGTAATCAAAATCAGATATTCATTTTTAAAGTTTTGATGTCCTCAGACGTGCCTGGATTTTGAAGTGATGGACTTTATATATGTTGTTTATATATGTTGAAAGGTATTTTTCTATATTACCAATTTCCCCTTAGTTTTCCATTGTTTGATGTGCTTTCTGCAGCCCTCTTACCCTATCTCAATGCAGAGTAGAAGGTAAGAGTTCTCCAGGGTCAGTGGTATTCCGATTCCTTAAATTAGCTGATTATGGACTGAGGTAGATGTCATTGTCTCTGAGGTTTGGAACTTCCCTCTCTAAGATGACCAGTCTCTATGGACCAATTAAACAAAAGAATGCTGAGCCAGCTTCCAATGCCTAAAACTCCCAGAACACATAGCAACTGTCAGCCCATGTACCTCTAAGCAATTTCTGTGAGAAATTTTCTGAAAGGTTGAGCTAGTGGGTTTGAGTACAGCTGTGCACAATGTTTTGCAAAGCCAGCAAAAGTAGGGAAATGCAAGTTTTTGCAAGTTTCCTAGAACAGCGGTTCTCTGTTTCATAAATAAATCTTTGTAGAAGTGCAAAGGATTCCTTCACTGCTAAAGACTGCTTTACATCTGGGATAAGCAACAGTTTTGAACTCAGACCACCCTGTGGCTGCCAACTGCTTAAACATAAAAGGACAAGGCAAGTTTAATTGAGTAGATTTGGTTAAGATTGCAGGTTCATCCTTTTCCCTAAGCTTTTATCTTCTTTTCAGGGGAATTTCTCAGAAGACTCTTCTGCATAACGATATCTGAAATGCTGTCACTGCTAATGGATCTCATACTTCTTTGAATGTTTAGTGTATATGACTTGGGAATCAAACTCCTTACAGTTCCTTTATCTAACATGAACTTTATTACAGTGTGGCCTAGTGGGAAGAACCTCAGCTTCAGATTTCAAAAGACTTGGATTAGAACGGTAGATTCAACTAGCTAGTCGCTGTGCATTCTTGGTTAAGTTAGTTAGTCCCTTCTGATTTTTCCAGTTATACTCAATTCCCACCTCTCAGGTTGTGGTGACATCATCCATTCACATATCTGAACAGCACCTGGCATGCCATACGTGCTCAATGTGTGTGTCTGTCTACCTTATCTCAGTCTCTGCGTGTTTATAAAGAACAAAATGAGTCTTGAATTTTTTTTTAAATCACCATACTTGTTTTTATGAGAAGATTCCACTGTGGTTTTCCAACTATACCCCCATCTTCACCAATATGATAGTCTTTCAGTCAAAAAAGACCAGTGTTTTGGCCCAGTCTGATCCATAACCTATTTTTGTATGGTCCATGTGCAAAGAATGGTTTTTACATTTTTAAATGTTTAGAACAGAAACAAAACATAAAAGCATAACTTGTGATATATGAAATCATATTAAATTCAAATTTCAATGTCCATAAATTAAATTTAATTGGAACAAAGACATGTATATTTGTTTAGGTATTGTCTGTGACTGCTTTAATGTAATTATGAATTCCAAAAATATAAATTGGATCATGCTTGTAAACTGATCTGTTCTTCTGGACATGATTGGTTTATGATAAGGGCATTAACTGCGCCACACCAGGAGGGTGTTGAGCCCTGCCCCTCGGTGGGTGTGGTCTCAAGTATACAGGCTAGGCAGCAGATTTGAGAAGCAGAGATTTGGAGAAGCAGATTTGAGAAGCAGTTTTGATGTTTTTGTGAGCCGTTCGCCTGATAGTCTACAGCTGGCCTTGTGGAGGGACACAAAGTGTAGAGAGTCTCATGGTCTACAGCTGAACTTGTGGAGCAAACAGAAGCTAAGCTCAAAGAGAAACGCAGCCCCGGGAACAGAGGAACTCAGAAGCCTGAACCCGAGCAAACGTCTGCAGCTGTCTTGCTCCAACACGTGGACTTTGGTGAGGGAAGAAACTTATGCTTTGTGGCCTGGTAACTGTAAGCTTCTACCCCAAATAAATACCCTTTAAAAAGACCGACCAGTTGTTGGTATATTTCAAAAGGCACCCCTGTGGCTGACTAATACAAATGGTAAAGTTAAATAGTTGTGATAGAAACCATATGACCCACAATTCCTAAAATATATACTGTCTGGCCCTTTATACTGGGGTAAGATCATGTCATTATATTGAGAATGAACTCACTGAGTAGGTCACTATTCACAAAAAGGCACACAAAAAGTAAAGTTGAGTAAGGAACCAAACAAAACGTTCACATTGATTGTGACATTGCTGTTTTTTTTTTTATTTCTGGGATATGAATCACAGAAGTGGGGAATGAAATCCAAATAAACACTCATTCCAAAGGACATATTCTAGAGTCAGGAAGTTCTAAAACCCTAGTTTCTATTAAACTTCCTGTACAGATTCTGGAAATCATTTTTTTTTCTGCCTTGGAACACAATTCTTTATTTGTGGTCAAATAAGCTCTAGCCAGAGAGTGTGTGTAGCTTAGTGCTTGAGCACCTGCTTTGAATGTGTGAGCTCCTGGGTTCAATCCTTGGTACCTCCTAAAAAAAAAAGGTCACTAGCCTTCCTGTCAAATATAAGT
This sequence comes from Chaetophractus vellerosus, assembly GCA_004027955.1. NCBI lineage: Eukaryota > Metazoa > Chordata > Mammalia > Cingulata > Chlamyphoridae > Chaetophractus > Chaetophractus vellerosus. The sequence continues at coordinate 7,621 of PVKH010012447.1, forward strand.
CAATTCTTACTTTGCTTTGCTAGAAGTTCCCTTACCACACTATTTTATTTAATGCCAGATTTAAAAGCATTTAACACCTATATAAGTATAAGAAAAAATGCTTAGCCTTGAATGCCTTTAAAATGGTCTTTGTGACTTTTAAAATAAGTTGGCAGGAGTTTGCCTAAGGAAGCAATGGGTAAAAAAAACAGTGAATTAATTCTTTGACCCTTGGCCTCCTTGCTATAGAATGATTTGAAAAGCGTATTCTCCTTTTTTTTCTTTGTGGTTCAGAATTTCATTTCATTTTCTAGTATTTCAAAAGATACTGTACTTTACTCCAAAGCTCTTCATTTAATTAATAAAATTGGAGAAATGTTGAAAATAACATTAGAGAAAGCCTAGACTTTATCTTATATTTCCTTGTGCCCTTGTAAACATGTCAAGTTCTTTTCAATGTTTGGTCCCAAATAAATTTGTCTATGTATGTACACATTCAAATGAAGAGATGGATGAAGGACATAAGGAGTCATAGCCACAGAAAAAGGACAGTAAAATATGCTGTTAAAAATTAGGGCACCCTAATCAGCAGGAAACAATTAGGACACTGCAATTCAGAGATAGGGAGAAGTAGAAGGCAAGGAATAGCCTACGATGGCACGTGAGAAATACACTGGCTATTTATGTTATAAAGGAGGAAGAAGTAGTACTTGCATAAGGAGGAAAAATCAAATGAACATCTGGTAACTCAAAATCCCAAAAAGGAGAGGCATGAAACTGAGCAATAGTTAAAGGGCTTGCGATTATTTATAAGAGATTAAAGAGATTTCATGAAGATGAAAGAGACTTATCTGTGCCTTTAAGAATGGAAAAATTTTGTCTTTGGGTGTTCCTTTCTTTAATATGTATCTAATGTGTTAATTTAGCTTGAAGAATTTTGGTAGATCTTAAAAATATCTTTAATATATTGTCACATTAGATTTTGTTTTTTAAATACCATAGTTGATATAAATCCAGCTCTAATTTATATAAATATTATTCAAAAAGAATTTACATGCTGTCTTACACAACTGATTACTTTAAAAACTAAATAACATATTGATGTACTGCCACATAACTAAATATTCAGATGTTTACAATATTATAGCGCAAACTCTTTCAGAGATGAAAGTAAAATATAAATCCCATAATTAGCTTTTTCATCGTCTCAACTTAATTTCAAATTTGCTTTCCCAAAACTCCTGTTTCAAAATGTATTATCAAAATTAAACAAACAAGAAAAACAATCATCACCCCTCACTCAAATAAAAAAGAACAACAACAACATGATTGTTAACAGCAATTTCCATAACATTTGCTTGGTGTGAGACAAAATTACCAAAGCCAAAGTGACTTCATAGAACTTGAGAAGAAAGTCAGCGATGTTATCATGTTCTGTATCAGCACTGGATGCCTCTGAATGTTGTCATTTATTTAGAAATAGTCTGTGCCTAGACCTCTGTGAGGTACTTGATGATAGCAATAAGGTAGTGCTTTGTTGTAGTGCTTCAGAGAGGAGACAACTTCTTTGCTAATCTCTAGGGCCATTCTGATAGAATTTAAATGTACAAAGCAGTTCCAAAGTATTTAGAGTCAGTTACCAATAATGCATGGAGAGTCACTTTTTCAAAAAGAACTAATGACATTCACAAAGATATTATAGGGCTAACATCAAAGAGTAAGTTACTGTGGTATTTGAAAAAATGGAAATAACAAGGGTTTCTTATAGTGTCTCTTGTGGCAATGGAAGTACACTTTTTACTTTGTTGTTCAATGATAAGCCCATAGGGATATTAATCAGTTTTGTATCCTCAGGTGAATCTATCATCTATCAAATGTGTTCTGTAAGTGGTAAAAATAGGTTTGGTTTTCAATTTTCTTAACCACTATTTTTATCTCTTGTTTTTTAAGTGCTCCTCCTCAATTCTGCCTTGATTTAATCTTTTTATTTCTGTCAGGACCTCCCTTTCTGTTCCCACTTTTTTGATAAAATTTATTTCTAATGTCCAATCTTATTCACTTGTCAGAGAACTAAATATCACAAAACAGAACTGGCATTCCATAACAGTTTGTAAACTTTGAAGGTTTATGGTATTTCTTCTGTTACTGAAAACTCCCCATAGATTTAGAAATTAAACTTTTGAGAGGCAAATGCAGGCAATTTTATCATGAATCACTAAACTCATGCATATATTTACAAAGTAAACAAAGAGATTATATTGCAAAATAGTCAATTCTATTTTTCTCTAGAACTTGAAATGACTGCATTTTAAAATCAGATATTCTGTCTACTATTCATAATCAAGTAATATTCAGATTATAGGTAACATGTAGCAATGTGTAATTTCCTTTAAAAAAAAAGAACATAATCTGTCAAAATGACAAATCAGCATTTATGTTGAGTTGGTAGCTAAATTTTATTCAATTTATCCTAAGGGTATCCATGCCTTTCCATCCCAAGAGCCCTATCTGTATTCTATGCCACATACCAGAGCCACTTGCACAAGCCTTCTGTTCATTTCCAGATCACCAGGCTCAGCTCTATTCTCCTCCTTGCCAAGCAGCAATACTCAATCTCTCACTTGGGTCAAGATTTCCTATTTATCATCCTCATGAGTACTCATTCCTTCTTGGGCCTGAACTAGTTACCAACCAAAACATAAAAGTATGACATTCTTGAAGCCTGCTAAGAATCTGTTTTCAATTCAGTATTCTCAGCAACAAACCAAGGCTCTCCATCCCCCAGGCAAGTCCTCCCATCCCCTTCTTTTTAACCCTCAGAACTTGATTTTTCTGTGCTTTATCATATACCGTTTCTCCTGGTTACTTATATTTATCTCCTCTCCAATCCTTCCTCCAGGAAGTCTGATAAATTTACCCAAACATAAGTATTGCTCCCAGGATCATGGTCATATGGACACCAACTTTCAGAAACACTATCCTTGCCTTTGATGCCTGAACTGGTATGATTCCTGAGTTATAATTTCAGGTCAAAGCCATTCATTCTTTCATTCTTTCACCTGTTTAATCAAGAAAAAATAGTGCTAAGTGTTTACTATACGCACTGATTTATAAGGTTTACACTAATTTGTCATAATATAACTTGCAAAATCATACGAGATATATGTTAATATTATGCTCACTTTAGATGAAACTGAGGCTTAAAGAATTTAAATAACTCATGCAGAGGTACACAGTTAATCAGCAGCAGAGACAGAGTAGAATTAAAATCCAGGTACTAGAACTCCAGAAAACACACTCTTAACCAGTAAACGGCATTTGTTAGATACACAAGTATCCGATTCAAGGTTTCAGATGTAAAAGTGCTCACAATCTAGTGGGAGAAATCAAGAACTCAACAGATAATTGCAGTATAATTAGGCTAACGCAGAACTATTTACAGACCATTATGATAAGATTTAGAGGGTACAATAGCCTATTTAGAGAAAATATATTTTTGAATTAGTGACCTCAATTCATTACCATGTTGCTTCCAGTGCCTTTAAATATGTTGCTATGCAAAGTTCTAAATGGGAAGGTCACCCATTAATTTACATTGTCTATGAAACATAATGTCCATTTTTTTGTCTTTTCCATGTCTATCTATGTTCATTGCCTATATTCCCCACTACCTCTCATTTTCTTGCCTTCTCCTTTATAAAAACGTGTTCATCAATTGTAACAAAGGTACCACACCAATGGAAGATATTGTTAATGAGGGAAAGTGTGGGAGGGGGACAGGGTGTGGTATATGGTGTATGTATATGTATATAATATGTAATATATATATATATATATTATTTTTAGGTACCAGGGCCAGGGATTGAACCAACTCAGGACCTCATAAGTAGGAAGTTGGTGCTCAACCACTGAGCCACATGAGCTCCCCTGAGTTGGTGTTTTCCTCTTGTTTATTGTGGTTTGTCTTTGTTTTTAGAAGACACTGGGAACCAAACCTGGGACGTCCCATGTGGGAAGCAGGCATTCAACCTCTTGAACCACATCTGCTCCCCACCCCTATATTTTTGATGTAACATTTATTTAAGCTAAAGTCTCTTTAAAAATAAAAACAATTAAAAAGTAAAGGAATTCAATGCAAGTCGTCAGTTAATATTAATTAAATATACTTAAGATTTATTTGACTTAAAATATATCTTATTATAAAATCAAGACGTAATTTCTAGTAACTTAAAACATGATCTTTACCTTCAATCTATATTTTTAAAAACCTCTCTTGAGCACATATCTGCTTTAAGGTAACACTGACATTTTTTGTTGGTGGTGGTCTTCACAAAAAAAACTCAGAATAGTTGACTATAATCCACTTATTCTCTGAGTCTCTTCTCTTTGCTGAACGTATGCCCCAGCACATCACTGAAACTGTTCATGTATATGTACATATCACCACTGCCCTCCCTATTACAAAGAGCAGTGTCCTTTGTCTCCTTTCATCTTACATACTTTTGCAGGAACATTTAAAAAATTGGCCAGCCCCTCTTTCTTAGAAGGCTTAATTCCCTTGACTTCTGGGACATTACACACTCCTGAGTTTCCTCCTGCTTAACTGATATTTCTTATGAGTCAAATTTTCTGGCCCCTACCCCTTTTCTCAACATCCAGATACAATTTGCCACAGGGGCAAGTCTTCCTTGGCTCCCTTTTCATACTTTTTTTGTTCGTATGTACTCCCCTCTGTCAATCTTGTCCTGGCTGTAAATATTAATATCAATGTAGATATATAACACATATTTATGTCTCCAGCTGAGTTCTACTTTAAACTTCAAAGTCATATATCCACATCCTATTGATTAATTGATTCATCCATTTTATCATTCTTTTTTTTGTAGGTGCAGGGAGTTTGGATTTGAATTAGCCAAGCAAGAACCCCAGGTATATTGATTTTTTTTCAGCTATATTCTTGAAGGTATAAAGCTTTTCTTTGATCTATCAGGGTATTTTGATTGTAATATGAGACTTCAAGCATTACAGTGTCCTAGAGCCTGCGAAGAGTACTTTTGCTACAATAGTTCTCTATTCTTCTTTTAGGAAATATTGAAAATATTTTAAAGAAATAAATGATATTTAACTATTATTTTACTCAAATATTTATTGTTAAAACATTTTAAAATCATCACTATACTTATCTAACTCCAAACACAGGGATTTACTCAACCAAAACAACCTTGATACCTAACTGTGGATGATATTTGTACATCATGTTTCACATATTGCATAGTGATATACATACAATAGAAGTAAGCATAGGTTTATCTTCAATGACCACATATATAAAATGATGTTATCAACATGACAGATAATGAAAGGCATATCAGTACCAAGACACCTGTTAAATGTAAACATGGATGGAATTCTGTATGAATAGGCAAAAACATAGTATCTCTGTACATGATTAACTAGGGATGTAAGTTGTGCATTTAAAGAGTTCCCCCAAATTTGCTCCTGAAAAATACTCAACTCCAAACTCAAGCTATTTGTTATCTTTTGATAGTAAAATTCTAGGTGTAATCAAATTAATAAACTATAAATAAAGGAGTCCAATGGTGAGTGGTACATTTAATACTCAAATGCTTTTAGGTTTCAATCATTCTTAAAACCATATTTAAGTGCCCAGTAAACCATAGACTGTAATTAACATCTATTCTATTTTTGTGTAGCATAGGATCTACTGAATCTTTATCATTACAATAATGAGGTAAAATACTTCATGAAAAATGAGACCAATGTTATTTTATATCAGTCTCTTGTCTATCCATTGCTAATCAATTAATATATTTATGTTTAATCAAGCAACAATAAATTATTTCCCTTTTAATGGGAAAAATGAGTGACAAGGAAAGGAAGAATAACATTTTAGCATCCTCTTAAGGGTTAAAACAAAAAGGGTCTTAATCTGCTCTAGTATCTAGAGCAGATTTTCTCAACCCTGATTGCATATAATGATCATGGAGAAATTTTAAAAATGCTTCTATACACTAGCCCTAATCCTAGAGATTCTGATTTAATTGATTTGGGCATAGGGTTCAGAAGTTTATTCTATATAATATTTTAACAATGTGTATTATTTTAAAGATTCTCAAATGTTCAAATGGCAGCAAAGTTTCACTCACCAAATTGTGACTGTATAAGTTAGGATAGTAAGGGGGAATATAAGGCACAATTAGAAGGTGAATAGAAGAGATCTTTTTACTGAGGCATGGATAGCGTGCAGACAACCAAAAGAACCAGATAGTCCACAAGGCTGGAATGGATGAAGGCAGGGAATGATGTAAATAGAATGTGGCACGTACTGTAGGCATGGGAGAGGGCATTCCAGGGTAGAACATTGAACATGAGTAAAGAAAACAAACAGACCAAAAATCTACACCCTGAAGTGAAAGGAAGCATGGGTATATGAGGGAAAGAAGGAAGGGGGAAAGGGTTGGAGGATTTGGAGAAGATGGAAGGTAGGAAGAGAGGGTGGGGATGCACATGTTTTACTCTGCTGCTTGCTTTTTTGTAATTTCTTCCCAGCACCTCCCTTACACAGAACATAACTCAAAGTTTGAGGGCAAAGGAGCTTAGGACTCAGTCAAGGGAATTTATCAGGGGACATAGCAGACTGTGAAGAGCATAATATGGAACAAATCCAATACATTGAGGGACTCCACAATTCAGTTTATCTTTTTTTTTTCCTGTCTTTTTTTGTTCAATCATGATTCCATAACTGCAACATATCACTACTTTACCCATTCCCTGTATTTACATTTCCACATAATATGCCTTTATACAATGTAACTTTAAGTATTGAAAATTGAGCTTTAAAATATTTATTTTAAAAAGTTAGTGCACTGGAGTATTGGTCAACCAAATTGGCAGATTAAGATGCTACAGGGTGCCATTTTCCCACAGAATATTTGAACAACTAGCAAAACTGGCAGAGCCATCTTCTTCATAACTCAGGAAAATATTTAATGGGTTAGAGTAACTGGGTGAGTGCTGAATCAAGAAAACAAAAATTTAAGAAAGGGTAGTAAAAACTTGTGACAAGCTTTCTGGTCCCTCCCCTGATTCCTTCCCAATGCAGTTTGGAGGCAACCTGTGCCTCCACTGTGGGCCACTAGCAATGACTCAGAGGGAGGATAATAACCCCTATGCAAACACTGTGGTACCTGTTTGTTATTGTCAGTTTACCAGGTGGCAGCCTGAAAGGCTGAAGCAGAAAACTCATTGTTGGTTTGTACTCCTAGAACTTACCTAGCAGGCAGAAGCAGTTTTTTGGACAAATGAAAGTGTGCAAGAAACAAGTCAAAGTGGCCTGGAGCAAAGAATTACCTGCTTTTAATTCTACAATAGAGCACCCAGGAGGGTAAGAATGTCTACTTCATAGGGAGTAGAAGAAGCACTTGAGTTCCATAAATGTGGGAACTTCTAAGGCCATGAGCAAGCACAAGCCCAGAGAAAAACTCAGGCTTAAAAAAGATAGAAAGTATCCTGCATTTCACAGTCACCTCTGGTTGGTTTCCATGAAAGGAGGACTAAACTCTGTAAGAGACCAGCCAATGCAGAATCACTTTGTGAAGACTACATTCTGGCATGTTTGTTTCTGTTAGATTCTCGCACTTAAGGAAATCTCTGTGTTATCACTAGTTAAGTTGGAATCAATAAAACTTGGTTGTTATAGAGTTAGGATGTTAAATTTAAGCCTCATGGTAACTGAAATAAAATATATGAAAAAATATATTCAAAAACAAATGAGAAGGGAATCAAAATGGCATAATACAAAAATATCAAGTAAATATGAAAGTAGGCAATAACAAAAGAACTGAGCAACAAAACAGCCTTGGAAAGACAAAAGAGCAAAATGTTCATAGAAAGTTCTACATTATCAGCAGTTACTTTAAATATAAATAGATTAACAGCTCAGTTTCAGTCAAAAGGTAGAGATCAGCAGAATCAATAAAATAGCATGACTTAACTATATGCTGTTTACAATAAACTTACTTTAAATTTAAAGACATAGGAGATTGAAAATGAAAGGTTGGAAAATATGTACCATGGAAAAAGTAACCAAAAATGTTGAGGTAGTTATAGTAATGTCAGATAAAATACAATTTAAGTCAAAAACTGCTATGAGGGACAAAACGAGTCACTATATACTGATAATGGTGTCTATTCAACAAGAAAATATAACAATTATAAATATATATATGCACCTAATAACAAAACCTTAAAATATATGAGCAAATATTCATGGATTTGAAAGGCAAAATAGATGGGTATAGACTGAATGTAGGAGACTTTGATATACCATTTTCAATAATGGATAAAGCACCTAGACATAAGATCAATACCAAATTGAACAAAACTAAACCAAGTAGACCAAAGAAACATGTTTAGAAAATTTCACCAAATAGTAGCACAATACATATTCTTCTCTAGTGCATGTTAAATATATTAGGTCACACAGCATGTCTCAATAAATTAAAAAAAATAATGATATCATACAATGAATCTTCTCTGACCACAATAGAATGAAGGTAGAAATCAATAAGAGAGGGAAAACTGGAAAATTCACAAAAAATATGGAAATTAAACAACAAACTCTTAAATAAACAAAGAGTATAAGAAGAAACCACAAGGGAAATTAGAAAATATTTTGAGTGACACAAAAACAAAAATGCAACATACCAAAACTTATGCGATTCAGCAAGATGCAATGCTGAATGGGAAACTGATAGCTCTAAATGCTGACATTTAAAAAGAAGAAAGATGTAACATCAGACACATAATCTCAAGACTGGAGGATCTAGAAAAAGAGCAAAATAAGAAAAGGGAAGCAGAAGGAAAGGAATAAGAAAGATTAGATAAATGAAACAGGAAAAAACAAAACAATAGGGAGAATCAACAAAACCAAAATTTGATTCTTTGAACAGAGCAATAAAATTGACAAAACTTTAACTGGACTGACAAAGAAAAAAGAGGATGCAAATTAAATTGGAGTTGGGAGCCATTACCTCTGACTCCACAGAAATATAAAGGATTATAAGAGGATATTCTGGACACCTGTATGCCAACAAATTAGATAACCTCGGTGAATTAGACAAATTCTTAGAAACACACAAACTACCTGCATTGAATCAGGAAGAAATAGAAGAACCCAACAGACTAAAAAAGGGAAAGCAGTTGAGTCAGTAATCAAAAGCCTTCCAAGAAGGAAAAGTCCAGGGTTAGGGTCAGATGGCTTCACTGGTGAATTTTAAAAACACATTCCAAGAATATTTAATAACAATCATTCTGCTCAAACTCTTCCAAAAATCTAAGCAGAGGAAATGCTTCCTAACTCATTCTATGAAGCCATAATCACCTAATACCAAACCAAGAAAAGATATCACAAGTAAAAGAAATTATAGACCAATATCCTTTATCAATACAGATGCAAAAATCCTCTACAAAGTAGCAGCAAAGCAAGTCCAATAGCACATCGAAATAATTATACATCATGATAAAGTGAGATTTATCCAAAGTATTCAAGTGTGGCTTAACATAAGAAAATTAATGCATCTAATACACCACATTAACAAAATGAAGAGAAAAAACTACATGATCATCTCCCTGACATAGAAAAGGCATTGA
>PVKH010012448.1:0-17267 GCA_004027955.1 Chaetophractus vellerosus
CCACCTCTCTGAGTGCACTCATCATCATAGTTTCATCTGCTGCAACAATTACATAGGCAGTATTGTTAATCATATTCCTGGGTTTTCAAGAGCCCATCTAGCTATTGCACAGGTCACATAGATACCTGACATTTTACTAATATTAGCAGTAAAGTAAGTGAATGAATGTGCTCCTCTGTTTAATGCAAATATTAACTCATTAAGATTATATGGGTTTTTGCATTGATCATCTACTTAATATTTTAATTCGCATGACTTATAAAGTAGAAGTGTTAGACTTGGAATTTTGGTGGAATAAAACAAGAAGAAAGTGGAGCCTCTAAGAAATACAGCAATTGTTGGAAGAAGGATATCTTATATACCAGTATTTATTCACTGAGAAAACATTATTTATTATTTATTTTATGTTACAGATGATTTACTTTTGCAAAAACACTTTAAATTCTAGAACAGGCTATTTTATTCTTGTACCTCTAATAGTTCTATCTCATGAATTAGTATATTAAGTATTTTTGGTTGTAAATATAAGAAATTAACTTGTCAGATTGAGCAAACAAACAAGCATGCAAACAATGAATTTACTTGAAAGGAAGCAGTTTTCATTTGAAGATTTTTAAAGGAACTCAGGTGCAGTAATGCACTTGGGTATTATGAAAAGGAAGTGGAATTAGGAAAAGGAACTGAAAAAAATTCATGTGTTATGTAAAATATGCCCTCCCTGAGTCTTCTCTACACTATTCTCTCATTGTTGTTTAATTTTTATCTCTGCAGACAAGCTTGGTATGGCACAAAATGGCTGTTCATAAATCCCAAGTTCTTATATTTCCTCAATTCAAGAGACCAGCCCCTTAGATATCCCAGTTGAACTTGTTTGCTATCCAATTCCCTGTAAGTGAATTACCAATCCATCTCTCAGGCCAAGAAATAGCCTTTTAGGGAGTTTGGACTAATCAACAAAACATTGATATGGTTCATATTTAAATGCATCTCTTTGTATATTAGACAACTCTAAATGGTTATTGTGAAGTTGTAAATTTTCTTACCATAGTTTATCATGAAGGGAATGTTGTGTAGGTATAGGGACATTTAAGGAGCTGGGATTTAGGTCTTTAAGAACCTGATACAGGTAACTATAGGCTGTAGTAAATAATCTCACTGGCCCGATGTTAATTCTGAGATTATTTCATATTTGTCTATTCAGTCACCTGTGAGAAGAAAACTGGAATGTTGGAGGAAAGAAATGGGTTTATTCAATATATAACATATGCTAAATATTATTTTCCCAGAAATTGTTATCCCAGTGTTTAGCCTTACTTTCCTCCTCCAAATATATTGACATATTTTTTGCTTCCATTGTTTTTCATTCATGTAAACTGAAAACTGCTATCCAGTGATTAGATAACATTTGGCTGAATTTGGCTAAATCCCAAGCAGCCATTTTTATATCAATATCAAACAGCCCATGAAGACTCTACTGGCTTTATTGGAGAACAGATCAGATTTCTTATTTGCTCATTAGATTTTAGTGCAACCTTTTTTGAAACTGGGCAAAGATTTCTGTTCCAAGATATTTCTAATTAAAATATATTTCTACAGCCCTTCTGTCTATTTCAACGTGCCTCTAAACTTTTACTACCTGAATCTGGAGAACAGGTCATAAAACATTAGATATGAAAAAGCTGGAAATTTTAACACATTATAAATGCATGAAGGTAGGAACTCAAAATGTGTGGACATAAATATTTTATTTGGTTACACAAGGTTTAAATGAAGATGCTGCTGTATGAGTCTTTAAAAGTGGACTATCGTTTTTAAGCAAGAAGAAAGAATACTTGATATAAACAAGAAAAATTGTACCTTAAAAATACTTCAAAGGTACCAAATTAAAGGTTACATACAAATAGGTCTGAAAATCTCAATCTCCTTTCCAAATCCTCATGCAAATGTCACAAATATCTTCTAACATTTTATAGTGTTTCATAGATTTGTTTAAAAATTTTTGGAAAGACCATATAAGATGATGAAGTTAGTATGTATATATCTGTGTTTAAATACAAAAAAAAATCTGAAAGATTTTTGACCATAGCAAACTTACTTTGTAAGGATAAAGTTTTTAATGCCATTTTATATTTTATTATGAGCATTAAGAAAATAATTTCAAGTTTATCTCATATAAAGCTCATGTTGCTGTATTATTATTATCCACTATTTTTAAATAAGGAGTCCATAGCTAGAAGAAGAAAAAAATGACTGGAAGAAGCCACACACACAGTAATTGAGAAAATCTCCAGCACAAACTTAGTGCACTCGATCCAACCATTCCATTATGCTTTAAATGACAAAGGAGCTGCATCATTATCATAATATTAATATCTGAAAGATTTTAACACTAACTACAGACTCTTAAGACATCTCATAAAACTGTTAATCCTTTTAGTAGCAATGGCAGTGTTGAGGAAAAACCAATTGGTAGTGTATTAGGAAATTACTACAGGAACATGTAGCACCTAAAACTCATTTGAACACTTGCAGAGAAATAAAAAAGAAAATAAAAGAGCACACACACACACACACACTAAAACAAACATATAGAAAACAAATATAAGGAATAGTTAATTGATGCTAATTGATGAGCTGTATTTAACTGTGAGTGCATCTGAACAAGGATTATAAATTCAAAGGAAAAACTCAGTAAGTTTGGGATCATAAGAGGAAGTTCTGGTGAAATGTATTTATTTATATATATATTTTTACATTGAACTAGATAGAAATTGATGAAAAGGGAATTTGCGTAAGAAATTAAATGGTCCTCCAAACTAGCTTCCTTCTTCTGTACAATGCATATTATTTTGTAAAGTAATGCAGGGTTTACTGCCAAATATATGATATAGAAGAAAAGTGCACTTAAAATAGATTTGACTATACTAGAAAAGGAGGATTAATGACATCTTCTAGTAACTGTGAACATCTTACAACATATTTTCAGATAATAGCCTCTAATTGACTGGAAGAGAAGCACTTGTCTACCAGCTGTGTGATGTTTAAATACCTCATGTGTCAAATCAGAAACTATCTACCCACAGGCATGCAAACAAAATAAGATTTGTAAAAGCACTTTATGAACTGCAAAGCACTGTACCATGTCCACTAATTTTAGTTTACTGTGAAATGGTAAGATATTAGAACTGAAGCTTTTCTAATGAACTTTTCAGAAATAAACCGTTATAATCTTATGAATAATAATATTTTTCAATTATTCATTCTAAGTGTGCTAGGTGTACTTATTTTTTGGTCTTTAAAAGAATTTTCTGTAATTGTTAATTCAAAAATTCTAAGACAAATACAATTAAAATGACCATATGTATGTTCTACTCTTTTTATAACTTCATTAACCTTTTCCTTCAAAGTTGTCTATTCCTCTCTTAAACTTTCATCTTTTCATTTTATTACCTAGAACCATGGGTGATAATGCTATCACTAAAATGTTAGCCTAAGCATCAGCTTTTAATGTTTCTTTAGCATTATTGTTATCTAGATTGAATTTATTTTTTAAAGTTACGTATCCCCCCCTTTCTGCTTGCTCTTGCTGTGTTCATTTCTCTGCGTTCTTTTGTGTCTACTCTGTCTTCCCCCGTTGCAGTGATGCGCCAAGTCAGGTCACCGTGCAGGCAGCTCTGCTCCGTTCGTGGGCAGGTCTGCTTCCATTCACAGGCGCTCCGCTTCCGTTCATGGACGGATCTGCTCCTTTCGTGGGTAACTTGACCTGCCCATGGTGGCTTTGCCCTGCCCGTGGCAGCCTTTTCTGTCCTGCCCACGGCAGCTCTGCCCTGCCCATGGCGGCTTTCCCTTCTCAAGGTGGTCTGCCCACTTTGGAGAGGTCCCCGGGAACCGAACCTGGGGCCTCCCATGTGGTAAACCAGCGCCCTATCCACTGGGCTCCAGCCGGCCTCCTAGATTGAATTTAATTCCAGATTAATTTCATTATTTAGCTTTTGCTAAATTTACCATGTTTATAATTTTCATGCAGGATCTTTTTATTGAGTTTTTTAAAAACGTCATTTCAACTCCACAGATAAAATTATAAATCTTGAACCTACAAAATGAATGTTACATCTGATTTTGCTGCTTAAGGAAAACTGAATTTTCTTGAGGGAATTTGTTAGTCATTGACTAAAGTCACTAGAAGAAATTACATGACTAGCATCCACATCATCTATTGATCCTCCAAAATTATGGTTTGACTCAAAGCAACTCTTCATGTATTATTAAACAATTTCTTTTTAAATTCAAAACAGAGGGTAGGATGAGGGAATCGTGTCCAGAAGATATGGGATTCTTTCTGAATATCATGGTACCTTTGAAATAATTTCTAGTCATGATTGAAAGGGGACTGTGCAACAGGTTGTGATTTAAAATGCTAGAGTTAAAAACATTCTCAGGGTTCACATTTTTAATCATTTAAAAAATCTCCCATAGCTAGTAAGCAAGTGCCTTGCACATAGCAGGTGCTCAATAAATATCTGTGGAACTGTCTCTGCTTATCAATACCAGAATTAAAACCAACTGTTTCTAATCTAGCCCCACTAAACTGCCCACTAGATGGCAGTCCCATACAAGAAGCCTCCCTTGAAATTTACTTGATTTAATCTCTCAGGAAAACTGTAATTATGCCAAAACTTGCTCTTTTTTTTTTTTAACAAAAGCAGCACAAAAATATTAAATAAATATTTAAAAATTAAAACCACTTCAGATTTTATCTTCTTTTTTGTAAGTTGTTCGTCAGTTTTTGTTTTGATTTTTAAAATCAAGTTTGACAATTTACAAAGCAATAGTCCTGCAAAAGAGTACCTCCATTGGGTTCAGTCAGCTGTATGAAATTAGTGCATTTGATAATACTGTCAGGTATAGAGAGGGTGTGAGAAAAGCAATGCTGGAAGAACTCTCTTCATTCATCAAGGTATAGCTACTTGTGGTGGGGTTGTTCCACCTTAAAGACAAACACACCTGAAATGTACTGAAGGTATACAGCATACATAGTCCTAGCAATGCAGGATGACTAGTATCCACGGCTGAGGAGAGTACATACATGAAGGATGGAACTGGACCCCTTAATTCAGTTACAATATGCAGTAAATCTTGATTGAAGTATTTCAATCTCAGTATATGACACTGTAGTTAAAGTATCTATCATAGCTGAAGTGAAGAAGCTGTTTATGGATATAAGAAGATTATGCGTGCTCCCTTTTTATTTTTCAAATTTGATATTCTAAGAACAATAAAATATGTGACAAAAGAATTGCATGTTCTCCATCAGGTAGTGATATTGATAGTAAGTATTTACATTAGCAATTTACTCATATCATTCCCTATGTGTTCTGAAGTTTACTAATTGAGGTAATTTGTAAATTTACTCAAGTTTAGCTTTGAGTGAGAGATACCAGGAGCCTGTTTTTACTTTCAATCTCTATATTATCAAGAATATTTCATCCCAAAAGTATATTATTGTAATGTATTTTAGCATAACCTAGATGGTTCAAGTGAAAGTGCATTAATAAGTAATGAAAACATTGTCAATTTTGAGGAAACTAAACTTTATTAAACATCTGATATGGTTTTGGTAATCTAAATATTTATTTCAATTATATTCTTTGCAGAGTCATTATGAAGATTAAATGAAGCAATTAATCATGTTCTCAATTCAATTTTGCACATGAGGAAACATACTCAGGGACATGAAATGGCTTTGTCTAAGATCATGCAGTTAATGAGGATTAAAAATTCAAGTTTTTATGATTCCAAAATCTTGAACTCTTCCATAATTTTGTGAATATGTCAAAACACCTTTAATGAATTTATTCACTCTTTACAAATTTAAAATACCAACATTAGTGATTATTAAATTGCTATGAAAATGTTAAGTACAAAATTCCCTGCTCTAAACGGAGTCTGGATACAAAGAAATTCTGCTCTTGACTTGGATTTTGACAAATTCGGTTTGCAATTCAACAAATAATTCAGTCATGGCCTTTTGATAATATATTCACATATACATATATGTACAATGAATACAAAATGGAATAAGCAACAGCTCCTGGTCTATAGAAATTATAAAAATACACAAAAAAGCAAATAGTATAAGAAACCAGTATTTACCTACCTATCAAACAACTTCAATAGCCATTAACATTATAGTATTCCTATTTAATCTATATCATCACTCGCAGCAGCCCACCTGCATTATAATTTTTTATAGATTTATGTATATATATACACAAGCAGACACATTGAAATGTAACCCACAAATCTATCAGAATTCAGAACATTTCCATCACTCCACAAATTTTCCTAATCTTCTGCAGTCAATACCACTTGCTTCCTGCCCATTGTTATTAGCTTTATTCATTCTAGCATTTCATATCAATAGACTCATCCAGAATGTGCTTTTGTTTCCAGCTTCATTTTTGCAGCCTAATATCCATGAGTTTCATCTATATAATTTTGTGTGCAGTATTTTGCTCCTTTTTATTGCCAAGTTATATAGATATACTAAAATTGTTTTTCTATTTGTTTATATATTTTCCCATTGATGGACATCTGAGCTGTTTACAGTTATTTACTGCTATGAATAAATCTTACATGAACACTCTACAAGTGTTTCTGTAGATTTACTTCTCCATGTCAACAGTAAATAGTCAGGAGTGGAATTGCTAAATGAAGGATAGGTGTATAATATATTTATGAGAAACTGCCAAAACTCTTCCAAAGTGTTTGTGTTATTTTACATTACCACCAGTAATGTATGAGAATGCTTGGTATTGTCCTCACAAATACTTGGTATTCCATCTTTTTTTAACATTTTATTTTGGCCTTAAAATGACCATGTAGAGGTACCTCATTATGACTTTTTCATTTATCTGATGACTAGTTATGCTTAGTGTTTTTATATGTTTATTACCTTCCATATATTATTCTTTGAAAAGTTTAATTTAAGTCTCCTGTCCATTTTATTAGATTGTCTTCTTATAATTTAATTGTTAGATTTCTTTATATATTAAATATACAATTCATTTGTCATATGCCTATTTGGAAACTTTTCTCAGTTTGTGGCTTCCTGTCCATTTTCTTAATGGTACCTGTTGACTAAAATCTTTACTGTGAATGAAGCCTAATTTATCATATCTCTTATGCCTATTGCTTTCTGTATCTAAGAAATATTTGCTTAAGTTAGAAAAATTAGATATTTCTTATATTTTTGTATAGAAGCTTTATATTTTCAATTTTTACATCTAAGGCTTTGATCCAACACAAATTTTTTTTATATGTTGTTTTTTCTCTAGTGTAGATAGTCAATTGTTCCTGTGCATTTGTTGAAAAGATTTTCCTTTCCATGTTTTGAATTGCTTTGAAAGTTTGAAAAAAAAATCAATCAATCATATAAAAGGAGAACCTGGCTTTGAACTAGGCAGGCAGAGCTCAAAGCTCTCAAAAAAGAAAACAACAGAGAAAGAGTCAAAAGCTGTCTGAAGGACCTGCTTTGGGGGCCAGCAGACCAGGACAGTGCTACACAACTTCAAGAAGGGTGAATGACAGAGAGATGAAGAACCCAAAATAACAAATGTGAATTACCAAACCCTTGTGGTAGATGGTTTGGGTTCACCTCCCCATCTCCCAGACATTATGCTGGTATAAAACCCCTGGCTCACCGCAGCTGACTGAGAGGGCAAAAGACATCTTCCTCCCCATCAGCTGTGGCAAGGAAAATGGGAGGGTGAGTCAGGGGAATTTCCTTCATTGAATTCAGGCAGCAGAGCATGCTTTGAATCTCAGTTCTGGATGGATAAAAACAGGAAAACAGAGACTTTCTCTCTGTGGAAAGGTGTGCAGACGAATGCCATCTGTTGGCCAGTCTGGAAATTCCATTGACAAAAAAACCTTTTTGGTCTCTATTAAGCTTAACTCCTGGGAAAAAATCCATTCCCTGTTACTGAGTCCCTGGCCCAATTTTGATAACTTAAACTGGGCAATTTTAAAGACTTAGAATAAGTTGAACCAAATTGCAAAGAAGAGTTGTGGGGAA
This sequence comes from Chaetophractus vellerosus, assembly GCA_004027955.1. Classification (NCBI taxonomy): domain Eukaryota; kingdom Metazoa; phylum Chordata; class Mammalia; order Cingulata; family Chlamyphoridae; genus Chaetophractus; species Chaetophractus vellerosus. Next base: position 8,078 of record PVKH010012448.1, read on the forward strand.
AAAAACAATAAGGCAAGAAAGAAATTGGCCATTCAAGTAAATTACCAACATACTCACATGCCTAGGCATTAGCAAATTTAAAAGCCATACTAGGAGACAGGAAGAGAAGTCCCAGCCAAAGAAAAAAACCAAAATCCTGAAGAGATACAGGATTTAAGAAAATTAATAAAAGATATTTACACAAATCTCCTAAATCAATTAAAATAATTGAAAGAAAATATGACTAAAGAGATAAAAGATATTAGGAAGAAACTGGGTGAGCATAAAAAACAATTTGAAAGTGTGCAAAAAAAGTAACAGAGCCTACGGGAATGAAAGACACAATGGATGAGATTAAAAATATATTAGAAGCACATAAGAGTAGATTTGAATTGCTTGAAAACTGAATTAATGACTTTGAAGTCAGAACATCTGAACTGGAAAAGAGAGAACAGAAAGAGAAGAGAATGGAAAAAAATGGAACAGAGTTTCAGGAAATTGGATGACAATGCAAAACACACAAATATTCACATTATTGGTGTCCCAGAAAGAGAAGAGAATGGAAAAGGGGCAGAAAGAATATTTGAGGAAATAATGACTGAAAACTTCCCAACCCTTATGAAGGACATAAATATCAATATCCAAGAAGGACAATGCACCCCAAACAGAATAAATTTGAATAGACCTACACAGAGACACCTACTATTCAGAATGACAACTATCAGACATAAAGAGTGGATTCTGAAGGAAGCAAGAGAAAAGCAAAGCATCACATAAAAGGGAACCTCAATAAGATTAAGTGCTGACTTCTCATCAGAAACCATGAGCAGAGAAGAAAGTGTTAGGATGTATTTAAGGTACTGAAAGAGAAAAACTACCAGCCAAGAATTCTGTATCCCACAAAACTGTCCTTCCAAAATGAGGGTGAGCTCAAAGTCTTCACGAACAAACAAAAACTGATAGAATATGTTACCAAAAGATCAGAATTACAAGAGTTACTAAAGGGAGGGCTGCAGCCTGAGAGAAAAAAACAAGGGCAAAAGACTTGGAGGAAAACATAGAAATGAAGACCATTAGGAAGAGTAAATTAAAGGGTAAAAAGACAGACAATAGTAAAATATGACAACAGAAAGCCAAGGGACAAAATGGATGAAATAATTATGCCTTTACAGTAATAACATTGAATGTTAATGGCTTGAACTACACAACCAAATAAATATACCGATGGAATGGATAAAAAAAATATAAGGCATCTATCTGTTGTCTATAAGAGGCTCACCTCAGATGTAAGGACACAACCAGGCAAAAAAGGGAAATGTTAGAAAAAGATATTCCATGTAAACAGTAAACAAAAAGAGCTGTAGTAGTGATACCAATATTAGACAAAATAGATATTGAATGTGAAATTGTTACAAGGGATGAATATTGTCATTATATATTAATAAAAGGGGAATTCTCCAAGATGAAATAACTATACTAAATATTTATGCACCTAACCTGAGTGCCCCAAGATAATGAGGCACACATTGGCAAAACTGAAGGGAGAAATAGATATTTCTACAATAGTAGTTGGAGACTTCAATACATCACTCTCAGTATTGGATAGAACATCTGGACAGTGGATAAATAAAGATACAGAGAGCTTGAATAATATAAAAAGTGACCTAGACCTAAAAGATATCTATAGAGCATTGCACCCTAAAACAGCAGGATATACATCCTTTTCAAGTGCTCATGGATCCTTTTCCAAGGTAGACCATATGTTGTACCACAAGACAAGTCTCAGTAAGTTTAAAAAGACTGAAATTATATAAAACAATTTCTCTGATCATAACAGAATGAAACTGGAAATAAAAAAATGGATGGAAAAAGGGAAAATTCATAAATATATGGAGATTAAACAACACACTCAAAAGCCAGTGCGTTGAAGAAGAAATTGCAAGAGAAATCATCAAATATCTTGAGATGAATGAAAATGAGAACACAACATATCAAAACCTGTGGGACACTGTGAGGCAGTGCTGAAAGGGAAATTTATAGCCCTCAATGGTTACATTAAGAAAGAAAAAAGAGGTAAAATTAAGATCTATCTGTACAGCTGTAGGAGCTAGAAAAGAACAGCAAACTAATTCCAAACCAAGAAGAAGGAAAGAAATAATAAAGATCAGAGCAGAAATAAATGAATTCTAGAATTAAAAAAAAACAATAGAGAGAATCCACAAAAAGAAAAGTTGGTTCTTTGAGAAGATCAACAAAATCGACAAACCCTTAGCTAGAATGACAAAGGAAAAAAGAGAAGATGAAAATAAATAAAATCAGAAATAAGAAGGAGGACATAACCATTGACCATGCAGAAATAAGAGAGGTCATAAGAGGATACTATGAACAACTGTATGTCAAAAAACTAGACAATGGAGATGAGATGGATAAAGTCCTAAGAACACACAAACAACCTACACTGACTCTAGAAGAAATAGAAGACCTTAAAAAATGAATTACAAGTGAATAGAGTAAAACCATCATCAAAAACCTCCCAACAATGAAAAGCACAGGACCAGATGGCTTCACAGGTGAGTTCAACTAATCATTCAAAGATGATCTAATACCAATCTTCCTCAAGGTTTTCCAAAAAATTGAACAGGAAAAAAATGCTACCAAACTCATTCTATGAAGCCAACATCACCCTAATATCAAAGCCAAATAAAGATACTGTGATAAAAGAATATTACAGACCTATATCTATAATGAATATGGATGCAAATAACCTTAACAAAGTACAGCACCCTTTCATGATAAAAAAAAAAAAAACTCCAAAAGATAGGAATGGAAGGAAGAATTCTCAACATAGTAAAGTGTGTATATGAAAAACCTAGAGCTAGCATTGTACACAATGGTGAAAGACTGAAAGTTTCCAACTGAGATCAGGAACAAGACAAGGATGCCCACTATCACCATTATTAGTCAATATTGTGCTAGATGTCCTATCTAGAGCAATTGGTCTAGATAAAGAAATAAAAGTCACCAAAATAGGAAAGAAACAAGTAAAACTTGCACTGTTCATTGATGATATGATCCTATATTGAGAAAATCCTGAAAAATCTGCAATAAAGACACCAGATTTAATAGACAAGTTCGGCAGAATGGTGGGATACAAGATTAAAATAAAAAACCAATAGTGCTTTTACATACTACTGAAGTGCAATCTGAGGAGAAAATTAGAAAAAAATTTCCATTTATAATAGTGACTAAAACAATTAAATATATAGGAATAAACTTAACCGAGGATATAAAGGACCTGAATTCAGAAAACAACAAAACATTGTTAAAAGAAAAAGAAGACTTAAGTAAATGTAAGGACATTCTGTGTTCATGTATTGGAAGATGCAATATTGTTTAGATGTCAGTTTTACCAAAACTGATTAAGAGAGTCAATGCAATTGGAATAAAAATCTTAAACATTTTTTGCAGAAATGGGAAAGGCACTAATCAAATTTATTTTGAAGGGTAAGGGGTCTTGAATAACCAAAATGTCTTTAAAAAGAAGGACATATTTGGAATGTACTCACTTCCTGATTTTAAAGTATATTACTTAGCTACAATGGTAAAAACAGCATGGTACTGGCATAAAGACAGATAGATTGACCAATGAAACTGAATCAAGAACTGAGCTGTAGACCCTCACATGTACAATCAAATGAATTTTGACAAGGTTGTCAGGCCCACCAGGCTGGGCCAAAACAACCTTTTAAACAAATGGTGCTGGGAGACCTGCATATCCATATCCAAAAGAAAGAAAGATGGCCCCTGCCTCACACCTTATACAAAAATTAATTCAAAATTGGTCAAGGGCTTAAATTTAAAAGTGAAAACCATAAAACTCCTAGAAGAAAACGTAGGAAAACATCTTCAATATCTTGTGATCGGTGGTAGTTTCTTAAGCTTTACATTCAAAGCACTAGCAACAAAAGAAAAAATAGATAAAAGGCATCTACTAAAAATTTAAACACTTTTCCACCTCAGAAGACTTTGTCTAAAGGGTGAAAAGGCAGCCAAAGCAATGTAGAAAATATTTGGCAATCACATATCTGATAAGGATTTCATATCCATGATATATAAAGAGATCATACAACACAACAATAAAAAGACAAACTACACAATTAAAAATGGGCAAAAGACTTGAAAAGACAATTGTCTAAAGAAGAAATACAAATTGTGAAGAAACACATGAAAAAATGATCAATATCACTAGTGATTAGGGAAATGCAAATAAAAACTACAATGAAATATTATTTCACACCTATTAGATTGGCTACTATTAAAAAGTTGGAAAACTAGATGTTGGAGAGGATGTGGAGAGATAGGAATGCTTATTCACTGTTGGTAGGAATGCAGAATGACATAGCCAGAGTGGACTACTGTTTGGTAGTTCCTATGGAATTTGAATATAGACTTTCCATGGGACCAGACAATGCCTTTGCTAGATATATACACAGAAGAATGGATAGCAGTGATACAAATAGACATCTGCACACTAATGTTCATAGCGGCATTATTCATGATAGCCAAAAGTTGGTAACAATCCAGGTGTCCATCAGCTGATGAAAGGATCAACAAATTGTGGTGCATACACATGATGGAATATTATGCAGCTGGAAGAGGAATTGTAGTCATGGAGCATATGACAACAGGGATGAACCTGGAGGACATTATGTTGAGTGAAGCAAGCCAGACACAAAAGGACAAATGCTGTATGAGTGTGCTCTTATGAACTAAATATGTTACATAAACTCATGGGATTCATAATTAGAATATAGGTCACCAGAAAATAGAATGAGGGTAGAGAATGGAAAGCTGATAGATAACCTGTACAATTGGTTTAAAGGTTGTTTGTAAATCCTTGAAAATGAATGGAAATGTTAAGAACACATCATTTTGTTTGTGACTAGCAGAGCTATTATATGGGTATGACAGTGGTTGAAAGAAAAGCCTAAAGACACTAATTTTACTAGAAGGAAAGCTGAAAAAATGTAACGAAGGACTGTAAAATATAGTTAAACCTCATGTAAAATATGAATATGGGTGATATTGCATATAGAAGACAGTTTTTACAAAATATAAATACAAATAAACTAGAGATAAAGAAACAGAATAGCAGGTATGTATGGTAGGGGAAGCATAGAGAGTTTGAGAGGTGATAAGTTTTGTTTGGTCAGGCTTTTTATTATTACTGAAATAATGAAAATGCAAAATACACATACATCACCCTAGCACTAATATCTTTCATTGTTGTGTAATGTTTGTTACAAATTATGAAAGAATATAATCAAAATATTACTGCTAACTGAGGTCCAAAGCCTACATTTGTTGTATTTTTCCATAAACCACCCTTTTATTACCACCGTGTAATAGTATTGTATATTTGTTTTAGTTCATGAGAGAACACTCTCATATTTGTAGTGTTGAGCACAATCCAATTTCTACCACATGGTTCACTGTGGTATACAGTCCCATCCCTTGTACACTCTAACCAGTGGCTCTCAGTTTCATTAGAGTCTTGCAATCACCACCTCAGTCAATTTTGAAATTTTCCTTACTCCTATAGAAAAAAATTCCATACCCCTCTATTATTGACATTGTTCTAGCACCTTCTTTGCCATTGATACAAGATTATTACAATATTGCTGTTAACTATAGTCCATAAGTTACATTGCTTGTGCTTTCCCACGTGTCACTATATCCTTAACACTTTGTAGTAGTGACGTCCATTTGTTCTAGTTTATAGAACACTCTTCTATTTGTACTATTAACCATAATCCTCATCCACCGCAGAGTTCACTATGTTAAACAGTCCTTAGAATATTGTCTAGCTTTCTTTGAATTGACATTTATGTCCGTAGACTTCACCTTTCATCCACAATCACATTTATAAAATGAGTGTTAGTTATACTCACTATAATGTGTTACCATCAACTCTGTCCATTTCCACCCAATTACAATCAACTTTATTAAAAATTCTGCATACGTTAAGAATCAGTACCACTTTTTAGCCCTCATCTTATCTTCTAGTGACCTATACTCTAGATTTTAACTTCATATCTTTACATATCATTTTTAGTTTGTATTTGTAAGACCATACAATATTTGTCCTTTTGTGCTGTCCTACTTCACTCAACATAATATCCTCAAAGTTCACCCATGTTGTCATATGAATCCCAATTTCATTTCTTCTTACAGCAGGATAGTATTCCATCATGTGAATATACCATATTTTGTTTATCCATTAATCAGTTGCTTGACACTTGGGTTGTTTCCATCTTTTGGTAATTGTGAATAATGCTGCTATGAACATCAGATAGCAAATGTCAGTTCCCCTCCCTCTTTGCAGGACTTGAAAATATATTCCTAGTAGAGAGGTTGCCAGAACATACGGCAGTTCTATAAGATATTTAGCTTCCTGAGATACCACAGAACTGTCTTCCACAAAAGCTGCACCATTCTACATTCCCATAAAAAGTGAAGGTGTGTTCCTATTTCCCACATCCTCTCCAACATTTGTAATTTTCTGTTTGTTTTTTTTAAATAATGGCCATTCTATTAGGTGTGAAATGAGAGCTCATTGTAATTTTGATTTGCATTTTTCTAATAGCTAGTGATATTGATCATCTTTTCATGTGTTTTCTGGCCATTTCTATTTCCTGTTTGGAAAAATGTCTATTTAAGCCTTTGGGTTGATTTCAATTGGATTGCTTGTCTTTTTATCATTGAGTTATATGATTTTTTATATAGCATAGAAATCAAACTGTTCTCTGATATGAGGTTTCCAAATTTTTTCCCATTGACTAGATTGCCTTTTCATCTTCTTGATAAAGTCCTTTGCAGCACAAAAATGTTTAAATTTGAAATGGTCCCATTTATCCATTTTTCTTTTGTTCCTCATGCTTTGGGTGTAAAGTTTAAGAAACTACCACCTACCTACCACAAGATCTTGAAGATGTTTCCCTACATTTTTCTTATAGGAGTTTTATGGTTGTACCTTTTATATTTAAGTCCTTGAACTATTTTGCATAATTTTTTGTGTAAGGTGTGAGACAGAGGTCCCCTTTCTTTCTTTTGGAAATGGATATGCAGTTTGCCCATCAACATTTGTTGAATAGACTGTTCTGACCCAGCCGGATGGACTTGACAGCCTTGTCAAAGTTCACTTGATCATAGATGTGTGAGTATTTCTGGTCACTCAGTTTACTTACATTGTTTAGTTTGTCTGTTGCATTGTTTAATTTGCCAGTACTATGCTGATTTTTACCACTGTAGCTAGGTAATATGATTTAAAATCAGGAAGTGAAATCCTTCAACTTCATTTTCCTTGTATAAGATGGTTTCTACTATTCAGAGCCACTTACCCTTCCAAATATTTTTGATAATTGGCTTTTCCACTTCTTCAAAAAAGACTTGAATTTTATTGATATTGCATTGAATCTGTAATCAATTTTTGTAGCATTGGCATCTTAACAATATTTATTCTTCCAATATTTAACATAGACTATCCTTCCATCTGTTTAGGTCATCTATTGTTTCTTTTAGCAATGTATTGTTGTTGTTTATATATATATATATATATATATATTTAGGATACATTGATTACATAAATGTTACACAGAAATTTTAGGATTACCCATATGCCACACCTCCTACACCTCCCACAACCTCCCACATATATATCCTTCATCAGTGTGGCACAACGCCTGTAATAGATATACACATTTTGGGGCTTTGCCATCAAGCATGGACCACAGTTCAGACTGTAGACCACCTACTCCCATACAGTTCAGCATGATACAAAATGATATAAAATGGCCTATATCCTCCATTGCAACATTACCCAGGACAATTCCCAAGTCCCAAAAAAAGCCTCTCTATTACAATTGACCTTCCCTCTCCCTGCTCCCAAACCATCCAGTGGCCCCTGGCTCCACATAATTTTGTAATTTCTTCCATTGCATGAATCACAAGTCTATAACAGGACACCAACAAGTCCATTCTAGTCCATAGTTCTTCCCCCAATCCCGAGGAGTCTGGGATGGTGATGTCCCCTCCATCACCAAGGGAGGGGGGGCTTATATCCCGTGGATATGATGGAAGAGATTGTCCTGCCTGCAGCTGCAGGCTCTCTCCATTCCCCAGGATAGCCTTCGTCAACCATCATCTCCCCACTAGGTGTCCTGGGTGAGTCCATTGAGCTGTAGAGTAGGAATTGCAGGTCCACAGAGCCTCTGGACCCAGTTGGCACATGGAAAGCCTGTAGTCACCAGTCTCTGGAAGTACACCTAAAACTTTGGCATCAAATATAGGTTTGAATAGAAGAGACTGATGGACCCTGAGCAGTGAAGACAGATTTTGGTCAGTCTCTGTCACTCTCAGGAACAAGGATTCCAAGTTAGGGCCCACTGGTAAGGCATGAAACTCTGGGGCAACCTGCTCTTATATAGGTCCTGGATATCTCCAAAGCCCTCAGAAGGCCCTCTGTTTGGGGTGATATCCATATTGGAAGCCTAGGAGGTCCTACTGGTGTGTGCATAAGTGCTAACTCTGGGTTGACCTCCCGACCCACTTTGAAGTCTCTTAGCCCTATGAACTCATTTGTCTTTACCATATCCCCCTTTTATTTGGAGTCTTTTTCCAGTCGTTCCGCCTGTTGGCATTTGTTAGTAATCCCTTGTTGCCAGGGAGGCTCATCCCCGGAAGTCATGTCCCACACTGGGAAGAAGGTAATGCATTCATATGCTGAGTTTGGCTTAGAGAGAGGCTACATTTGAGCAATAAGAAGGTTCTCAAGATGCAACTCTTAGGCACCCCATAACACCAAGCTGTTTCAATTTCAACAGCAAAGACTCATAAGGCTAGTCATCAATGACAAGTGCGCATCAGTGGATCATCCTCCTCTGCCAGACACTCCCCTGCACTCGGGGCGATGTTGCCACTCTTCTGGAAAATATGGCAGAGCTCTCCAAGATGGGAATTCAGTGCTCTCCCATTTATTGAGTAATTCTTCACCCCATGACCATGCCCCGTGAGTATTTGAAAAATTATGTATGCCTTTTATGTATGTTCAGGTGGACTTCCACCCATGCACCCCCAACCTTGACACCCCCCACCAATGATCCTCTCCTGTCCCCATTGTGACCCTTCTGTGATCCATAGCCTCTTCACAGGA
>PVKH010012449.1:0-17246 GCA_004027955.1 Chaetophractus vellerosus
CGGTTCACCACATGGGAGGCCCCGGGGACCTTTCCGAGTGGGCAGACTGCCTTGGGAGGGCAAGCAGCCATGGGCGGGGCAGAGCCGCCGTGGGCAGGGCAAAAAGCCGCCTTTGTGGTGAGCTGACTTGGCGCGTCGCCGCAGCAGGGGGAGACAAAGCAGACATAGAAGAACACAAAAATGAACAAACAGCAAGAGCAAGCAGAAAGGGGGGGATATGTAACAAAAAAATAAAAAGACAATGGGAAATTTGGGTATGAGACCTAATAATTAGAATTTTAAAATCAGAACTATTATTAAATTTGGTATGTTGAGAACAACATTGTGGATGGTAAGAAAATATCCATAAAATTCTTTAGATATGCACACTAAAGTGAAATATGATGTCTGAGTTTGCATTAAATGCCTCAGCGAAGAAAAATGGAAAGAACAAAAGATAGATGAAGCAACTGTATCAAAACTAGATTTTTTTTTTCATCTAGGAAATTGATATATGGGGACAAACAAAAGCATAAAGAATAATGCAGTGTAAGTTCAAAAATTTTCATTACAAACAATAAGAAATCTTACTTCCTCCACATTCCCATCACCCAATTCAGATCTTCATCATATCCAGAATACTTTAAATAAAGCCACCTTCTAATTATTTCTTTGGTTTCTCATCTCTCTTCTATTCCACTCTGTTCTTTACAGTGCTGTCGATTCATTAGGCCATAGACCCTTTGATGTGGCCTCCTCTATTTGTCTTTAAAGCTTAGGGGATGTGACCCCACCCTTCCAATTCAAATTAAAATACAGGCTTTGGAGTCAGCATATATCTTGGTTTGTCCTAACAAACCTGCTTTATACTGTTGTCCTGGCACAATCATTCCCAGTGTCACCTTTTACTCTTAAAATAACAGTCTATGGCACTCTAAATCAGGTGATCCCGAGTTCAAATTCTAGTTGATACTTAATGCTCTGTGACCCTGGCAAATTATTTAACTTCTCTGGGTTTCAATTTGCTTACTTGTAAAATGGAGGTAATAGTTTCAATCACTAAAAAACAATGTATGAAAAGCCCTTAGCAAGATGCCCAGCACGTATTAAACAATCAACAGACAGCTGACGAAAGTTAAAATGTCAGGTCCCCAGTTGACTTCTCTCATCACTAAACATCATTCTCCTGTGACATTTAAGGATCCACTGGATTACATGTTCCCTTGACTATTTATTCTATGTAAAAATATTTTATCTCTTCAACTGGAAAGACTGTTCCTTCCAGAAAGGTGGAAAAGTCCTCTCTCCCACGTTAATACCTTAACACCTACTCACTGCTATGCACTTGTAGCAACTGCTCCAGAAAATTTCCATGCCCTAATCAGGACACCTAAATAAGATCTAACTCCATTCTTCTAGGCAAGAATATTTTCCTTGGGGGAGAAAAATCTCAAATTACAATCACAGTACCACCCTAAAGCAGTTGTGTTTCCTTTTGTACCACCCTAAAGAAGTTTTGTTTCGTTTTATTTCCTTCTGATTTTTAAAGACGTTTCTACAGGTCTTTCATCCCAGTTTCTTCGTTAAGCACCAAAGAAGATTGGATTGGGAAATCAGTGGCGTCCTACAAACTAAAATACAATCCCAAATCACCATTATTGTTGAACTTTAAAACCTCAACCATCCCAATGGTACATTAAACATCAGACAAAACCTGATTTCCTTACAGCTCTAAATCCTTAATTCAGACCAGTTTTAAAACATACAACCTATTTTTTTTTTAGACCCACAAACATATAAACACACTTTATTAGTTTCGTTTACAAGAGACAATAAAACCAAGTTTTTAACAGAAGTCTCAGGTCATTTGAGAGAGGTGAAACAGATCCAAGGATGTAAGATGAAAATTAAACACAATAAATTAATCGAAAGGCACTAACACCACCACCACCTAAGATCTACTACCATGGTGATAGCAGGCTCAGGAAGATTAAGCTACAGCAAAATCACCTAGTGTAAATGTTAGATTACACAGCTTTCCATAGGACTATGGCAAATTGACCATTTGGCCCCAAGAGGATATTTGGCTGGGACAAGGTCAAGATGGCTGAAGGTAAAGCCAAATCAAAAGGAACAGGTACAAAGAAGAATCCAAGATACTTAGTCCCCGAGGTGATAGTGTTCAGTCTTCTTCCTCCCAAGAAGCATCTGCTGCTCTGTGCTGCCTCCCCTCATGACTCCACCCAATGGCTGCTCAAGCTAACAGCCCTTACCTTAAGGGAAGCTCAGGAACCAGAACTAGGTTTGGAGTTGCCTAGGGCTCTAGCAGTAATTTAGCAGAGACCTTGGAGAACTTGTGACATTTTGGGAAGAGGTGGAACTGGGCTGGCAAGGTTGCTAATTGTTCTGAACAAAGAAAACCCTGAAGGCAAGGTCATCTAAGCTTCTCCAGGCATATTCAAACACCCCTATGACACCCTCAAAGTATGAAATCTTGCTGCAGCTAAGCTGTAGTTAAAGCTGCAAGGCTCACGAAATCAAGGAGCCAGAATGAGCCAACATGGGTAGGAAATTCCAGCAATTAAGCTCAGTCTGTCTTTCTTCAAAGTAGGAGAAGCTCTAATATACCTGAAATGGGATGTAGAAAGCTATACTGGAGCAAGCTGGATCTTCTGCTGAACTTTTAAATCAAATACCCAGGGAAAACAAGGGGTGCGGTTGATTTTATTTTTTAAAAGCCTCAGAAGTTTTTCTATTATAAAGGGACATGGCTGAACAGGTAGGAAACAGATTCCCCATTGTGAGTTCTCCTGATGGCTTCTGCAAGGATCACGGAGATGTCGATCACCTGGATTTTGGAGCAATGCTTGATCTTATCCTCCTGAGGTATGGTATTGGTCACTATTACTGCTTCAAAACACGCATTGTTGATTCGAGAAATGGCTGGGCCAGAAAAGATTCCGTGTGTCAAGATAGCATAAACTCTGGTGGCTCCAGCAGACAGAAGTTTGTCAGCAGCAAGACAGATTGTGCCACAAGTGTCAGCCATGTCATACACAAGGATAGCCACTCGGTCCTTCACATCTCCCACCAGCACCATGTGGTCTACTTCATTGGCCTTCTTCCGTTCTTTGTGAATCAAGGCAAAGTCCACATTCAACCGGTCTGCAATAGAGGTCACTCTCTTAGCTCCACCAGCATCTGGTGAGACAATAGTGCAGTTCCTCCACTCGGAAATATTCTCCCTTATCCACTTCAGGACAGCTGGCTCTGCATACAAATTGTCCACCGGGATATCAAAAAAGCCCTGAATTTGAGAAGCATGTAGGTCCATGGTGATAATATGATCTGCGCCTGCTACAGATAGCATATTTGCAACAAGCTTGGCCGAGATTGGGGCCCGGCTCTTATCCTTCTTATCCTGCCGGGCGTAAGGGAAGCATGGGATGACTGCAGTAACCCGGCTGGCTGAAGCGATCTTGCAGGCATTGATCATAATCAAAAGCTCCATGAGATTGTCGTTGATTTCACCACAACCACTCTGAACAATGTAGACGTCCTCTCCACGCACACTCTCTCCGATTTCCACACAGGTCTCCTGGTTGCTGAATTTCTTACTCACCACCTTGCCGAGCTCCAGGCCCAGGCCGTCGGCAATTTTCTGGGATAAGTCCTGGTGGGAGCTGCCGCTGAAGATCTTGATGTTCGGCATCTTGGTCAGCTACCCTGGACCTCTTCGCTCAGCGATCGCTGCTGCCGCCGCCGAAGCACAAACCAAAGTCGGACCAGAGACTCCAGTACTAACCTCTTCGTGCTGCTATTCCGCCATCTTACGTTCCCGCCCGGCGCTTCCGCCTTCTCACACTCCCTCCTGGCGCTTCCGCCATCTTACGTGCCCGCCGCCATCTTACGTACCCGCCGCCATCTTACGTGCCCGCGGCTCTGAATTGCCCCCCGCTGAGGAGGCGGGGATAGCACGGAAGTCCACACCCCGAAACCTATTCTTTAACCCCCACTTATCATAATAAAAAATCCTTAGGCCCTCAAGCACAATCAGTTCTAGATGATCTGCATACTCAGGGGACCAGTGGGTGAATCAAAGTCTGATGATCTAAAAATCTTTTTTTTTTTCCTAGTTCATGCCTTTATGCTTGCATTCTACGTGGGAACATGGCGTGGTTTTAGCTATGCATAAAGAACACCAACAAAAAAACCTTTGCTAGGAAAAGCAAAAACAAAAATAGACCAAAATGTAAAAAAGAGGTTAGCTTTGGATGGAAATGAACTGGATACTTTTATTTCTGTTACTATTTTGTATGAACACATACTACTGCTAAAATGAAAATAAAGGTATGTCTTTCCTGTTTACAATGAGGGGTACTACAAAAAGTGATTGAGTAATTTATCAACAAAAGCATATTTATTCAGCAAAAGCTCTTACTTTGCTTCAAGCACCAGGGATCCAATTTTGAATGACACCTGAAGTACCACCTCCCTATGCCTGGAGAAACCTGCCTGGAGACACCTCGCAGGCAATCACAGCTCCCTCTGTCCCCTCTCCTGGGCCTGTGATTCTTGGGCCAGCTCCCGTTGAGCTATAAAAGCCCACAGGAGGGAGTGCTTCTCATCTCTGGGCCTTAGTATGTATGGAATTGGATGATTATTTGACATTAGATGAACGCCTCTAAATGACAAATTCTCTAAAACCAAGTGGACCAAAGTCAATGTGCAGTAAATAGGTGAGGCAAAAAGTTTCTGCAAAAAAGCTGCTGTCAAGGAAACAATAATAAAAAGACTTTTAATCTTGCCTCCATAACTAAGCAAAAGGCATTTCACAGAAAAATCCCTCAAGAAGGAAACAAATAGATGGGAAAATGATCAACTTCATAAGCTGTCAGAAACAGATCCCTTAATTACAATTAATTAAGCTTAAAAAGTGCCCAAGACATTTCTGGTAGTGGTATAATCACTGTAGACCTTCTGGGAAATTGCTAATTCTCTTAAATATTTTTAACTGAACATACCTTTTAACTCGACTTGGAAAGAATCAAGTACAAAAAACAGTTTCATGACCAAATAAACCTAGTGAGAAACTAGAAATAAAAATAGGGATAGATGAATTCGTTTTCATGTGATTCCATCTGTTTTCTCTATGAAGTGTGACGCCCCTGGCTGGCAGGAGAGGGCTCAAGGTGGAAAGCTTAAAAGAGGATGCAAAGAATCCAAGTAGGAACTAAAGAAGGGGATTTATTGAGAAATGGGCCAGGACTGTCAGGACTGTACAAAAGTCTTGGGAGACCTGTGGCCATGCATCAGAATTGTTAGCGTTTTCCCCCTTAGGAGGTTGACAGGTCATAGGACCATGAATCAATGCCCCTGTGGCATAGGTTGAGGAATGGCAGCCTCCAGCCATAACCCACCTAACTCATCCCCTCCCAAGAATAAACAAAACTGAGCAGATAAGGGCCAGCACTCCCTCCCCAACCCCTCCCACACTCCAAGACCTCCTAACCCACTCCCCCCTGGCCATTTGGCCCCAGGCTGTACTTGGTTTCCCACCTATTGATGTAATGTATAAATTCATATCCACCACCTTCCACAGGTGGGCTGAAGTCTCTCTTCAGACCCCCACCATGCCAGTGGGGGGGGAGGGGACTGAAGTCTATTCTTCAGACCCCCTCCGTTGGGAGAGCTTCCCAATAAACTTCCTGCCTGCTATCATCAGTCTCTGCGTCCCAGTGAGCACCATTTTTCTCTAACAAAAAGTGAGTCCTGTTGGCACATTTATAATTTTCCCAGGAGCAGTTAGCGCCTTGGTTATAGGCACTGAGAAAATGGGTAACCATATTTGGGATTTTGCCAGAAGAGAACCCTGGTGGGAGAGGAGGGAGCAGAAGGGAATGTTTATGAGGCGGGGCTGTGGGCCTTCAATAAAGTGAAGGTGAAGGAGCGCCAGAGTGAAATTCAGGGGTGCTGAGCTGGAGGAAGAGGAAGGAGGTCTGTTTGCTACATTTTGTCACGGAGGGACCTGGAAGAAACAAAGGGACCAACCACTCGCTGAAGGGATGCAGAGCATGGGAGAAGCAAGCCAAGGTCAGCTGGAGCTGGTGGGGAGGCTACAAGAACATATTAGCTCATTCATGCAACCAAGATTTATTGAGCACCTGCTGCATTCGAGCCACTGTTCCAGGCTCTAGAACACCATATTGAAGAAGGGAACAAAATAAACAGAACCCTACCCTCAAGATGTTTAGATTCTAATAAGGGAGAGAAACAAATGTTTACTATAATAACAGGATACATGCTGTAAAGAAGAATGAAGTAAAAGGCAAGGGAGTGGGGTCCTCCCCTAGATAATATGGCCAGAGATGAGCTCTCTGAGCAGATGCCATGTGAGCAAAGACCTGAGTGAAACGAGAAAGCAAGCCATGTAGGAGTGGTTCAGGGAAAGGAAACAGATAAAAAAAAAAAAAAAAAAAAAAGGCCAGAGGCAGGACAGGGTTTGGCATGTGGGAAAGATGGTGTGGCTATTATGGTCATTAGGAGGCTATTTTTATACTGCCCTCCCCATTCTCTACATAAGTTGGGAAGTCTCTACAGTGGTTCGGGTGATTGGCAGCCTCAGCTGATGAAGAGAAGTGGACAGATGAGCAACGCATGTTCTTCGTGGAACATCCGGATTTACACGAGAGCATGTTGGTCTTTAGGAAGACTGGCCTGCTACCTGATATTGCAAAGTGATACCTGGGAAGGGCTCCTTTGTGAAGTCAGTAAGCTATTAACTTGAATTGCAGATGAAGAGATTAATTTCTACTAAGCTTTATTTCTCTGCACCAGTTATGTTTAGAGTATCTTTTTAAAGAGGTGCAATTCCTTGCAAGGCAGGCATCCCTGGGTATTCTGTCACTTTTATAACACAATCTACTTAGCTGCATTAAACGTGGCATGTCACAATCAATCACCCTCCTGGAAGCCTGCTGTCCAAAGCTCGTTAAGCTGAGCTTCTGGGTCAGCCAATTTCCAAGAGGATATTAAAACATATACAACTTCCTCTTCCCCAGGGTATAAGGCTATTTACTCATAATCAGGTTTGAAGAAAGCTTTGATCTCAATTAATAAACATGTCATATTTAATCAGTGACAGCATCCAATTGAAACATTTTAAGATTTTAAGTCACAAACTTCTAGAATCCTACATGAGGTAATAAATGCAAATGAAACCCCAAACACAAATAAATGGTCAAATCACCACCACCTTTTGGCTCTTGGAGTTAGCTAAAGGAGTTTCTTCCCCACTGGATCACTAAACAGAAGTCTTGTCTCTCAAGCTGCTTTCAGAAAACGAATCCCCACTCTCCTTCTGAGGCTAAAGAAATTTCTTTCATATGGGCCACTGCCTGGGGTGGGGGTGGGGGGGGGATCTACTTCACCCTCCCCCCTTCAGTTTTAAATTATCTAGTTCTTTTTTCTATTTTTTTTAAATCCCACTCAAAAAAGATTTGGCCTTTAGGATTTTTCATTTATTCATATGCCACCTAAGCTTACAGAGATATATAGAAAATGAAAATAACATAATTAAGATGAAAGAAAAAAAGAACAGCAAGCCCAGGGACATAAGATGAAACCCAAACCATGAGCTCCATGCAGGCAGACACTCTGTCTTGCTCACCGCATGCACTGAGCATGCATTTGTTGAAAAAGGTAAAAGGGAACAAAGGACACACCACAGAGTTTACACCTATGGGCAAAAGTGAGTCACTGTTTAAAAATTTCCCAGCAGCTACCTGGAAAGAAATCAAAACAGGCAAACAAACAAACAAACAAACAAAAAAACCCAGGAACGCTTAAAACCAGAAAGAAAAATTTCCCCCAAGCATTCTCACAAAGAAACTCAGACATAATCAACAACTGCCTCAACAATATCTGAACCAGACCGAAGAAACAGGTTTCACTCTGCAGTTCCAGAAAACAATGAGAAGGGTGAGAGGAGGGCACATTACAAATGGATCTAGGTATACAGCTCAGAGCTCTGACGAGGGCCCAGGCAGATTTTAGAATATGCAGCAAAAGACTTCCAAATTTTAAAATAAACTAATAAACTCATACTTCATAATTCTTTTTCAAAAAAGTAATCTATTCAATTGACAATAGTCATCTGGGCAAAGGGGAAATCAAAACTGAAATTACAAATTATTAGAAATAAAAAATGAGAATATCACATTTCAAAACATACAGGATGAAGCCCAAAGATTTCTCAGGAGAAATTTCATAGACTTAAATCCATTTATTAGGAAATAAAAGTAAAATTGAAACAACTAAACATTTAACTTAGAAAGTTAAGAAAGTTAAATAAACTTCCAAAACTAGAAGGAAAAAATTACTAAAAGTGGAATAAAAGGTAGGTAATTTTTTCATGTAAAAGGCATGTTAGGAGCCAGTAAATCTCGGCTCTCAATTCTGGCATCTACTCCTTTTGCATCAGGCAGACTTATTTGGAAAATAAATACTATACAATGTCCAAACAGGTACCTTGGTTAACAGCCCCTGAACAATCCACTGGACAGACCTCCATAGGAAAAGTTTAACATCATTCTACTTGTCTTTCCTTTCCAGACTTCTAGGTAGTACAACTTAGAAAGTACTTTCCCTGAGACACACTGTTAATTTCCACTAACAGGTACTATGCAATGCCCACTTGAAGTGCTTAATGAAAAGAACAAGATTCTGAAACCAGACCCATCTGGGTTCAAATCCCTGCTCTGCGCCCTCGCAAGCATGTGACTCTGGCCGAGTGAGTTACCTTCTCGGCGCCTTTGTTTCCACATATGTAAAACAGAGATTCTGTCCGTCTCACAAGACCATGGACAAAAGTCAAGGAGATTTTTTTGTAATGATGGTGAGGGAGTAAACTGGCTCAACCTTTGTGGACTACAATTAGGAGACATCAATCAAAACTTCAAACATCAAGTTGACCCAACAACTCTATTTCTAGAAATTTATGCTACATATTTACTTGCACGTTTGCAAAGTTATTTATAACCATCTCTAAGAGCAAAATGATCGTGATGGCTTAATTTATTGCAGCAGTAAAACTAAGAATGAGATGGGAGCTCTGTAGAATGTTATGAATGCTTGTTTTATAAGTTCACAACTCTTACTATACACTTATTCTTTATATAAATTCATGTATGAATGATGTACACTTCAATAAATTGTTCTTAAAATTAAAAAAAAGAATGAGGCATGTGGTGGTTAATTTTATGTGTCAACTTAGGTTATGGCATCCAGTTATTTGGTCCCACACTGGCCTAGCTGTTGCTGTGGAAGGATTTTGCAGATGGGATTAGCATCCAACAACCAGTTGTCCATAACTAATGGAGATTACCCTACATAATGTGGGTGGGCCTCATCTAATGGTTAGAGGTCTTCAAAGCAAGAACTGAGAGTTCCAGAGATCAGAAGAATTTCTGCCTCAAAACATCAACAATGACTCTTGCTGCAATTTCCAGCCTGCCAGATTCCTCCAGGGAATTCAGACTCTGGACTTCAAAGTCACCTTTACTGGAATCTCCAGCCTGTGCCCTGCCCTACGGAGTTTCAGATTTGCTAG
The DNA here is from genome assembly GCA_004027955.1 of Chaetophractus vellerosus. Classification (NCBI taxonomy): domain Eukaryota; kingdom Metazoa; phylum Chordata; class Mammalia; order Cingulata; family Chlamyphoridae; genus Chaetophractus; species Chaetophractus vellerosus. The sequence goes on from PVKH010012449.1 coordinate 9,590, forward strand.
CCCAAATGGTAAAATGAACCAATTCTTTTATTGGTTCTGTTTCTCTGGAGAACTGTGACTGATACAAGGAAGCTCTTTACATATGATATAAAACAGTGGCCAAGCTATAGAAGTTTAAAAAGAAAGCAAAGTGCCAAATAATATGTACAAACTGCTATCTTTTGTGGAGAAAAGATCATATGCAGATATTTGCTTATCTATGTATAAAATGTATCTGAGGGGAGCAGATGTAGCTCAAGTGGTTGAACATCTGCTTCCCATGTATAAGGTCTTGAGTTCAATCCCTCGGACCTCCGTTAAATACACACATGAAACCTGAAGGTAGCTGGGTGGCTAAGAAACAAGAATGGGAGAGAAACTTCACACTGCATATCCTTTTTGTATCTTTAAATTATGAGCCAGGTAATGTAAATATGTTACCTAGTCAACAAATTAAGTTTTGTTTTGTCTTGTTTTTAATTCGGTAAGATACTGGAACAAATCAGGAAAATACCAATTATTCATCTGAAAAATAAGCAAAGGCAAGAACAAGAAGTGCCTTGAAAAAAATTCAAATGGACAAAAGGATATAACTCACTTGTGGTTAAAGACAGACCATTAAAACATGGTATTTTTTTTCTTTAACATATCAGATTTGGCAAAGATAAAAGTCTTAAAAACCAGGGTTGGAAAAAGTGTGGGAAACAAGCACTTTTCTGCACTAATCCTGGGAATACAAACTGGTATACAAATTTGAGAACAATTTGGTGAATGAATCAAAACTGTAAAGGCACATGCCATTTGTCACAGGAATTCCTTCTCTAAGAATCACTCCAGTGGGTTCTACTCGCCCAAGCAGGCAAAGATATACACTTAAAAATAGTCTTTGCAGCAGTGTTTGAAATAGCAAAAATTTTGGAAGAACACAAATATCCATCAATAAGAGTGAACCAAATTTTGGTGCGTGTACACAATGGAAAGCTAGGCAGTTACAAGGTCTAGGTGAACGACCCTAAACACCATCCTAAGGAAAGGGACAAACCCAATGTGGCCCAGTCCAATGTGGTCAGCAGAGCACAGCTAAATGAACGGACCAGGTTGATGGGTTTTGACATGATAGAGACCATCATTTTTTACATTACCTGGCTCATGTTTTTCTCTGTATATACTGAGTACATAAAAACATGAATTGGGACGTTCAAGTTTCTGTGAAGAAGGGAGGAATGTAAGGCAGAGGGGGAACAGGATCTGGGATGGTATGTAAAGGGGATTTCAATTCTGTCAATCATGCTTTCTTAAAACAATCTGATACATGTTCATTTTGGGAGTGGGGGGGACATGCTATGATGTTTTATGAAGCTTTTCTCTAAAGTTTTATACATTTTTTTAATAAAAAACTCATATGGACGTCTAGAGTTATTTACCAGATATGATAAGTTTAAAACTTAAAATTAATTTAAAATAATAAATTCAGGCAAACAGTTAAGGTTTTATTTTCAGAACAGCAAGTTAAGTATAAATATTTTACTGTAGTATTTTTGTTCATCTATGATTCGAGATCATGCTGAAGTGAGAAAAATGTTCCCAAACTACAACTTAATTGGGAAAAAGACAAGCTAAAAACAGTAATTCCAGCTACAATCTTTAGATCATCCTTGTAATATGTTAATGGGCCCATTTTCCCTGGAATAGCGTCAACTGTAAACTGAAGCAGTTTTCCCTATTTTGCAGATTTCATAATTTTAATTTTGGCTATTGTTTGGAAAAGATGGGCTATCTCTGTAGATATGAAGTACAGTTTTTCCACAAAACAGATGTTTATTTTGTATTAAAAATACAGCTGTACTTGTTTCACACCATTTGTATACATATGGTGATAGTAATGCTGAACTGCAAAATTCAGGAATTAAAATGTGATCCTGTAATTCAAAGAAAAACAACCAGGGCCAGAAAAACATGTGAACTAAATCCTTTTTTTTAAAAAAAAAAAAAAAAAAAAAGTGTGTCTGTGCATAATTCATTTGTGGGTGTTTTTTCCCCCAAGCCTGGAGCTTGCTAGGTGCTCACCGGGTGCCCACTAAATTAACAAAAACGACATGAGGCAGGCTAGAACAGAGACCTGAAAGCACTAGGGCAATAGTCATTTCTGTGCAAAACTCCTGCTTGTGGTTGCCCATCTTGGCCTACCCCTGACAGAGAAGTCACCCACCCAAGGCTGGACACCTGAAGACAATAGATAAGGAGAAGCCCATTCACACCCCCTAACCCTGACCCCCAGGCAGGCCAGCAGACCATGAAAAGGTTGTTTCCAATCCTTTTTGTACACTCAGAACCAAGGAGAAAGTTAGTCTTCATTTACATGGAGGGAGGCAGGCAGGGGGAGGCCAGCCTTACATAAGGCCACAGCCCCAGCCCCAGCGCAGGCTCCTTGAGCAATCCCGCACTCAAGTCTCAAGTGCGTGCTCTTGCTTTCTTTCATTTCTCATTAAGCCCTTTACGTGCTTAACCTATGGCATGTCTTTGAATTTCTGATGTAGCCAGGAACCTGGAAACCCATCACCAGCAAGGGGCTAGGGTATATGGGAATCCCTTATACTTTGATGTAACTTTTATATAATTTGGAACCGCTTCAAGCTCTAGAAAGAATCACGGTCCTGAGGGAGTGGGTGAATGACTCACAGACGTTAGTATTTAAAGAGTAGACACATAGCCATTATCTTCATTGACTGAATAGAAAAAAGATATTTGGTGGGAAAGAAAGAGGCTGCTCTCTTTAAAGGTTTGGAATAGGTTATATGTAAGACGGTCCTCCACAAATCAATGAAAATGAGCAATTATGAAGGGTCTCCCAGGTACCAGGCACTATGGTCAGTGAGATTATAATCTAAGATTAGAGACCAACATACTCACTATTAAAATGCAGTGCTAAACATGCAGAAGTAAAGTGTGTAAATGATACAGAAATAGCACAGACCACACGATAAGATAAGGAAGAGAGGGACCAGACTCCAGAATAGGTACCACAGGAGGAAAGTTTCAAAGAAACAAAAGTAGTTTGCCAGGAGGCAAGGAGAGGAAAGGAGGCAGCTGACAAGGATATCTGATCTGAAGGAGGCTTAGGGTTGGTGAGTGAGTGCAGCAAAAGAGAAGCAGGCAGAGAGGAAATCCATGGAAATCCCTTAAATCCCTCGTCTCTTAGGCCCACGAAGGCAGTTTTCCTTTTAAGTGTTGAGGAGGTTGCCACTTCTTCAGTTGAATATTCCGTATTTGTGGAATGGTGGGAAGAATTTTTTTTTCTAGCATACAGGGTTGAATCCTTGTAAGTTAAACGTCTAGATGACATGTGTTCAGCATATACAGGAATGTACAGAAGAGAATACGGGAGCCAAGCCCCACTCTCCCAGCCAACCAGACAACCAGATCATCAATCCCTTCCCTCAGAAAACCTGTCTGAGGCCCACCACGTGCTGCTCCTCACTGCAAGCCCACCTCCTCTGCCCGATGCCTTTGGCCCTTCTGCAAACACCTGTTCACTTGTTTGTACACTGGATTTGTTCTAAGGCTTTTTTATGCCTGGATATCTACATATAAGTTATAAAATGAGTAATTAAATATTACACAAATGGAAGGAATACGTTAGCAAAAAGTAGGAGCATTTAAAGTATGCCAAATGCTCTATAAAGTAAATTTAAAAGTCAAAATGAACTTAAAAATCTAGAATTCTGAACTCTAAAATGTTTTTGTTTTGTTCCACTTTAAAGAAACGCAAACCAGAAATTTTGAAGATGGATTTGGGGTACAGTTTTTACATGAGAAACACTAATTGTGAAACTAAAAACAATTGACATATATTTTTTAAAATTAAGGTTTGGCCCTATATCAAAAGATTGGTAAATGGATATTTCAAGTTTAAAAAAATATTTAAGGTATGCATCATTTATCACAATTCCTCAATTTAAAAGACTATTTAATTTAGGCCATACCCCAATAGGAACAGACATGGGAAGATGTCCAGGATATTATGGTAAGTGAAAAATTCAAGTTACAGAATATGCAAAGTATCGCTTTAAAAAAAAAGTTTCAATATATTTGAAAGCAGTTTGAAAATTATTTTCAAAGGATTGGCCCATTATAAGTTAATGAATCTAGATAGTTATATCACAAAAACAGATATGACCAGACATTATCCATCTTCTGGTGTCAATATATAACACCATCTATAAACTCTTTTTACCCCAAAATTGAGCCTGAATCTGATCTAAGTATTAATTTACAGGAAAAACGGGACAGATGAACATGTTAAAGGAAACCATGAAGACACAATCAGAAAGATTCAACCTGTAAGAAATACTACAGGCAAAGCAACCTGGATTCTTTAACTAGTAAATTGCAAGAGGAAAAAAGACATGGTGGGATACCCTACAGTTTAAAAGGGATGTAAAGAGACATAGCTACCAATTACAATGTATGGGTACTATCTGATATTGATTCAAACAAATAAAGTGGGGGAAAAAATGACATTCATGAGACAATCAAGAAACTGAACATTTCCTGAATATTTGATCATATTAAAGAGATTAATGTTACCTTTTTACAGCGTGATTGATATTGCATCTTTTTCTTTTAGAGACATATACCAAAATAGTTACAGATGAAATAATAGAACACCTGGAACCAGCTACCTAATGAGGCATGGACAGGAAGAGGACAAGACTGGTCAAGAGTTGAAAGTTGTTGAAGCTGGGTGATGGGAAAATGAAGCCTCATTAGATTCTCACTTTTGTAAATTTGAAATTTTCCATCATAAAAGGAGGAAATAAAAAAGTATCTGGGGACATATCAAAACTGGATATGGGAAGATAGTGGACTATAAAGACATGGGATTCTATTCTCTCATAGAAAAAGTAGCCAGAGGACAGACAGAAATGGCCTGGAAAAAAATCTTCTAGGATTTAAGATGCCAGGGGTAGGATAGACACGGCCCAGAGGAGAGAGGGGCAAAGAAAAGAATCATGGCAGCAAAACTGAATTAAAAGCCAAAGCTGCCGGCTCCACCCCCACCCTAAAGACACTTTTAAATTCTCAGACCTCAGGCTGGTAGATACAGAAAAAGGGAACCCTAGGGACACAACTCCCCAGGAAAGGGGAGAGAGAGGGACACAGCCTAAAGCTGACTCAGTTTTTGTTTTTTTGTGGGTTTTTTTGAGGTACCAGGTTGTATGTGGGAAGCTGGCATGCAACTACTAAGCCACATCGGCTCCCTGGAGTTGTTTTTTGTTTGTTTGTTTGCTTGTTGTTTGTCTTTGTTTTTAGGACAAACTGGGGACAGAACCTGGGACCTCCCATGTAGAAAGCAGGTGCTAAACTGCTTGTGCCACATCAGTCTCCCTGACTCAGCTTTTGACCCACAAATTGGGTCTGCTGTGTCCCAGGACCCCTTCCTGGCCGGGTGGGGCCATGCCATTGTTTGCCTTGGGACCAGGCAACACAACCCTCTCAATCTCCCTCTCTACTGACCAAGGCTGAGGGCTCAGAGGGGAGTGGGATTATTTCCTCCCTGGGAATAGGGAGGGGATTGCCAGCAAAGGTTGGAGAACTGCCTCTGAGAAAGTCTGATCTGCAAGGATCTTCGCTGCCAGGCAGGGACCTCTATCAAGCTGCTGTCCTCCCTCTAGCAGCAAACACACCAGGAATAGGCATTGAGCTAAGAGGGCTGCTAAAGAGCGCCACCTGCTGGCAGACCAAGAGGGGAGGGAGGAAATTGAAAATAAATGAGAAGCTCCTTCCCACCTTTGCAGCCTTACTTCCCAAGGCCGTAGGAAGAGGGTCTGCAACCCATTACTGGGTCCAGGGCCCATATCTGAGCAACAAACAGGGAAAATCTAAAGACCCAGAATAGGTTGAACCAAGAATCAAAGAACAGCAGTAACACACAGCTTCCTGCCACTAAAACCCAAAGAAAGAGAGAAATCTAGCATCTGAGTAAACTCACCACCCTATTAGATGCCTAGACATCAGCAAAAAATTACAAGCCAAACTAAGACCATGGAAGAAATGGCGCAAGCAAAGGAATATATCAAAGCCCCAGATGAGACACAGGATTTGTGAGAACTATTCAACAAGATTCAAACAAGTTTCCAAAATTAAATTAATGAGTTGAAAGACATCATGGCCACAGAGATAAAGGACATCAAGAAGATAGTGAGTAAGCACAAAGAATTTCAAAACCTGAATAGAAAAATAACAGGCCTCATGGGAATGAGATATGTTAATTGAGATCAAAAGCACATTAGAGACATACAACAGCAGACTGAAAATGATAAATGAAAGAATAAGTAATACAGAAGACAAAAGAGCTGAAATTGAAGAGAAGAAAGAATGGAAAAAATTGAACAAGGGCGCAGGGGACTGAATGATAAAATGAAATGCAACAACAGATGTGTCATGGGAGTTCCAGAAGGAAAAGAAAAGGGAAAAAGGGTAGAAAGAGTATTTGAGGAAATCATAGCTGAAAATTTCCCAATTCTTATGAACGAAATGAACTTACTTGTCCAGGAAGCACAGCATACCCCAACCAGAATAAATCAGAATAGACCTACACCAAGACACATACTACTCAGAATGTCAAACATCAAAGGTAAAGAGAAAATGCTGAGAGGAGCAAGGGAGAAGTAAACTATCACATACATGGGACCAGTAAGACACAATGCAGATTTCTAATCAGAAACCATGAAAGTGGGGAGACAGTGGTATAATATAATTAGGATACTGAAAGAGAAAAACTGCCAGCCAAGAATTCCTTATTCAGCAAAACTGCCTTTCAAATATGAAAGTAAGTTTAAAATATTCAAAAACAAACAGAAACTAAGAGTTCATAAGAAAGAATCCACTTTTTCGGGAATATTAAAGGAAGCCTTAGAGCCTAAAAGAGAGTGACAGGAGAGAGAGGCTTAGAGGAGACTACAAAAGAAAGAATAGCAAAAGGATAACCAAAAGAGTAAATATATGAAAATATGATATGACATATGAAAACCAAAGAATAAAATAGTAGAAGTAAATAATGAATTTACAGTAATATCATTGAATGTGAATGGATTAAACTTCCAATCAAAAGATATAGGCTGACAAAATGGATAAAAAAAAACATGAGCCATCCATATGCTGCCTACAAGAGTATCACCTTAGACCCATGAATACACTGGCTGAAAGTGAAAGGCTGGAAAAAGATATAGCATGCAAACAGTAACCAAAAAAAGAACAGGGGTAGCTAAACTAATATAGGACAAGACAGGATTTAAATGCAAAGAATGTATAAGAGATACAGAAGGCCATTATATATTAATAAAAGGGACACTCAACCAGGAAGAAACAACAGTCCTAAATCTATGCACCTAACATGGGTACCCCAAAATACATGAGGCAAACTCTTGCAAAACTGAAGGGAGAAACAGACATCTGTACAATAGTCGTTGGAGACTTCAACACACTACTCCCATAATTAGACCGAAAAACTAGACAGAAGATCAACAAGGAAAAGAGAACTTAAAAATATGATAAGCAAGCTAGACCTAACAGACATATACACAACATGGCTCCCAAACTCAGCAGGTTATACATTATTCTCAAGCCCTCAAGGATCATTCTCCAGGATAGACCACATGTTAGGTCACAATGTAGG
>PVKH010012450.1:0-17269 GCA_004027955.1 Chaetophractus vellerosus
ATAAATTGTTCCTGAACAAGAGTTTAAAAAAAAAAAAAAAACATGCTAAATCAAAAAATTTAAGTACAAAAGAAAAAAAAGTATGGTACCTGAAGCCATAAATCCTTTTGACTGGCACTTCCTGTTAGATACTTGATAGTTTGCTCTTCACTGTGCAATTTTTGGTTACGTTCACTCAAAAGATTCTTGTAAGGATTCTCCACAGCTTTCTCTCTTTCATTCACTTGATCACATAATTTCTCAATCTGATTTCTGAGGTCCTACCAAAAGAGAGGGAAAAAATGGAATTACTTGACAAAAATTTCAAGGTTACAATCTCTCACCTGTTTGACTTGCAAAATTACTGCTGTAAGAAAGCAAACTAATAGCTACATTAAATAAACATATACTTCCTTCTCATTTAAAGTTTTACAAAAACCAACTTTAAGAACAGTCTGAAATTTAGAAAAATCTTTATGCACAGATATTTATCACAGTAATATTTACAATGCTGAAAACCCATCAAGATGGTAGCACGTTATAACTATCATTAACAGCACTGAAATATATAACTGAATGTGGAAAAAAGGGAAAATATTAGATTATATATGAGGTAAGAGAATACTGTTCTTAAAAAATCTATGGCACTTCACAATAACCCTAAGTTAAGCCATGGACTATAGTTAATATTACAATTATAAAACATGTGCTTTCATCAATTGTAACAAATGTTGCATTTCAATGCAAAGTATTAATAATAGGGTAGTATATGGAAATCCTGTATTTTATGCATGATTGTTCTATAAACCCACAATTTCTCTAATAATTTTTTCTTAAATCAAGAAACTAAATATCCAACAATAGGGAAATAATTATAAAGAGAGTGTGGTAAGAAAAACATCACAGCTGTATATGTAATAAGATACTGACTGTTTTCTAAATGTTCATACAAAATGTCAAGGCTATGAAAAAACATCAAAATAATAACAGTAAACTTGAGTAGAGGAATTATGGGTGTTTTTTGGTTAATTTTTACTTTTTAATTTTTCTGAATTTCTAAAATCTCTAAGTTTGTATTACTTGAAAAATCAGAAAAAAATTGTCTTAATACCATTTACAAAGAATATATAATCACATAGAAAATGTTCATGTTATAATATTAAGGAAAAACAGAAAAACAGTATACAGTGTGATTCTGAATACCTTAAAATATATACTATTCATAACAATAAAATGCTGGAAACAACCTAAATGTCCACGAATAGAGAAATAAACTATGATACATTCTCACAGTTGAGTACTCTTAAATTATAAAAGAAAAATAATGAGGATTTTCTTTATAATATAGTGCCCTAATCTCCAGAATATACTGTTAAGTGGAGGGGAAAAAAAAAAAACAGGAGAAAAGCATATGTGTAGCATACTACCATTTATTAATCATAAGACAAATTAAATGATTGCCTATAAGGAGAAAGAAAAAAGAAGATAGAAGAGATAGAGATAGAGACAGAGATAGAGAAGGGTCTCAAACTCATTTTACAGATCTGACTTTGCAATCACTTAAATGTTTAGATAATTATTTAAAATAAAATGAAATAAATTCAATAAGTTACATAAAATAACATAAAAATCCCTTAAAACTAAAAGCATAAACAAAGGAACAAACAAGTGGATCTAATTGTGTATTTAGCAGGTTAGTTAACCAAACAGAGAGGAATTATTTTAAGAACTTTTGAGCAAATATATGACAACAAAATATTAACAGTGAACCCTAATTTAAACCATGGGCTATAGTAAAGATTATAACTATAAAAATGTGGTTTCAGCAATTGTAACAAATATACATGCAACAGTTTGAAGTTCTTTTATGAATGCCACAAAAAAAAGATTATGTTTTTGAGCTAATCCATTCCTGAGCATGTGAGAACATTTTTTCTTTTTTTTTTTACTTAAACAAATCAGTTTTATTGATACATATCAACAGAGCATACAATTCATCCAAAGTGCACAATAAATAGTATTCGGCACAATCACATAGTTTAGGGGCATTCATAACCTAAATCAGCATTAGAGCATATTCATTATTTCAATAATAATAAAAATAAACAAAAAAACAAACAAACAAGAAAATCCATCACATCTCAATCTCTCTGTGCTTCCTCTACTGTCCACAGGTCCCATTTCTGGCTATCCTTGCACAATTACTTTTTTTTCTCTTTATAAATTAACTTATTTTTTCATTTTATATAAATGGAACCATACAATATGTTACATAATATATTTAGTTCACAGTAATGCAATCATACTATACTTTTGTGTCCAGCTTGCTTCACTCAACATAATGTCCTCCAGGTTCATCCATGTTGTCATATGCTTTAGGAATTTATTTCATCTTACAGCTACATAATATTCCATTGTATGAAGACATCACAGTTTCTTTATCCATTCATCGGTTGATGTACACCTGGGTTGTTTCCAACTTATGGCAATCATGAATTAAGTCGCTATGAACATAGGTGTCCAGATGTTTTATCGTGTCACTGATCTTAGTTCTTCTGGGTACATACCCAGCAGTGGTATTGCAGGGTCATGTGGCAAGTCTATATTCAACTTCTTTAGGAGCTGCCAAACATCCTCCACAGTGGCTGCACCATTCTACATTCCCACCAACAGTGAATAAGTGTTCCTAACTCTCCACATCCTCTCCAATACCTGGAGTTCTCTGTCTTTTTAATAGTGGCCATTCTGATAGGTGTGAAACGATATCTCATTGTAGTTTTGATTTGTATTTTCCTAATCATTAGTGATGTTGAACATTTTTTCGGGTGGGGTTTTTTTTTTTGACATTTGTATTTCTTCTTTGGACAAATGTCAATTCAAGTCTTTTGCCCACTTTTTCATTGGGTCATTTGTCTTTTTATTGCTGAGTTATAACATCTCTTTATATATCCTGGGTATTAAACCCTTATTGGATAAATGATTTTAAAATATTTTTCCCATTGAGTTGGCTGCCTTTTCACCCTTTCAACAAAGTCCTGTGAGGTGCAAAAGTGTTTAATTTTGAGGAGGTCCCATTGTTCTATTTTTTCTTTTGTTGCGCGTGCTTTGGTGTAAGGTCCAAGAAACCACCACCTACCACAAAGTCTTGAAGATGTTTCCCTACACTTTCTCTAGTAGTTTTATGGTCCTGGCTTTTCTATTTAGGCCTTTGATCCATTTTGAGTTGATTCTTATATAGGGAGTGAGATAGGGGTCCTCTTTCTTTCTTTTGGTTATAGATATCCAGTTCTCCCAACACCATTTGTTGAAGAGACTTTTTGGCCCATTAACATGGACTTGATAGATTTGTCAAAAACTAGTTGAACATAGAGGTGAGGGTTTATTTCTGGATTGTCAATCCTATTCCACTGATCAATGTGTTTATCTTTATGCCAGCACCATGCTGTTCTGCCCACTGTAGCTTTGTAATATGTTTCAAAGTAAGGCAGTGAAATTCCTCCCAAGTCACTCTTCTTTTTCGAATGCTTTTGGCTATTTGGGTGTACTTTTCCTTCCAAATGAATTTGGTGATTGCCTTTTCTATTTCTGTAAAGTAGGCTCTAGGAATTTTCATTGGTATTGCATTGGGGAGGATTGCCATCTACATGATATTTAATCTTACAGTCCATGAACATGGAATGTCTTTCCATTTGTTTAGGTTTTTTTTAAAATTTCCTTAACATTGTTTTATAGTTTTCTGCATATAGGTCCTGGTCTTCTTTGGTTAAATTGATTACTAGGAATTTGAGTCTTTTTGTTGCTATTGCAAATGGAAATTTTTCCCTGATTTCCTCCTCAGATTGTTCAGTACTACCGCACAAAAACATTACTGATTTCTGTGTGTTGATTTCGTATCCTGCCACTTTGCTGAACTCATTTATTAGCTCAAGAAGCCTTGTAGACATTTCAAAATTTTCTAAATATAGGATCTGTCATCCAAAAATAGTGAGAGTTTAACTTCTTCTTTTCCTATTTAGATGCCTTTTTTTTTTTTGTCTAATTCCTCTAACCAGAACTTTTAGTACAATGCTGAATAACAATGATGACAGTGAACAACCTAACCTTGTCTTGTTCCCAATCTTAGAGGGAAAGCTTTTCAACCTTTCCGCATTGAGTATGATGCTGGCTGTGCATTTTTCATATGTGCCTTTTATCATATTGAGGAATTTTCCTTCTATTCCTATCTTTCGTAGTGTTTTTATTAAGAAAGGATGTTGGATTTTATCAAATGCCTTTTCTGCATAGATTGAGATGATCATGTGTTTTTAATTCCTTCAACTTATTAATGTGGTGTATTATGTGGATTGCTTTTCTTATGTTGAACCAGCCTTGCATACAAGGAATAAATCCCACTTGTTCATGATATATGAGTCTTATGATATGCTGTTGGATTCAATTTGCAAGTATTTTGTTGAGAATTTTTGCATCTATATTCATTAGAAAGATTGGTCTGTGATTTTCTTTTCCTGTAGTGTGTTTATCTGGCTTTGGGACTAGGGTGACGTTGGCTTCATAAAAAGTGTTGGGTAATTTTCCTTCCTCTTTATTTTTTGGAAGAGTTTAAACAGGATTTCTGTTAATTCTTTTCAAAATGTTTGGTAAAATTCACCTTTGAAGCCATCTGCTCCTGGGCTTTTCTTTGGAGATTTTTGTTGATGGATTCAATCTCTTCAAATATGATGCATTTGTTAAGTTCTTGTATTCTTGTAGCGTCAGTGTAGATTGGCTGTGCATTTCTAGGAATTTGTCCATTTCATCTAGGTTGTCTAGTTTGTTGGCATACAGTTCTCATAGTATCCTCTTATGATCCTTTTTATTTCAGTGGGGTCAGTTGTAACATCCCCCCTTTCATTCCTGATTTTATTTATTTGCTTCTTTCTTTTGCTCTTTGTTAGTCTAGCTAGTTAGTGTGTCTATTTTATTCATCTTCTCAAGGAGCCAGCTTTTGGTTTTGTTGATATTCTCTACTGTTTTTTTTTTTTATTATTGTTGTTGTTGTTCTCAGTTTCATTTCTTTCTGCTCTAATCTTTATTCTTTCCTTCTGCTTGCTTTGGAATTGGTTTGCTGTTCTTTTTCTAGCTTCTCTAGTTTTTCAATTAAATCCTTGAGTGCAGCTCTTTCTTCTTTTTTAATATAGGTGTTTAGGGTTATAAACTTCCCTCTCATGACTGCCTTTGCTGTATCCCATAAGTTTTGATAAGTTGTGTTCTCGTTTTCATATGTCTCAATATATTTACTGATTCACTTGCAATTTCTTCTTTTACCCACTGATTATTTAGGAGTGTGTTATTTAGCCTCCATGCATTTGCAAATTTACCTTTTTCTTGTCTATTATTGATTTCCAGTTTCATTCCATTATCGTTTGAGAAGGTGCTTTGTATAAATTCAGTCTTTTTATATTTACTGAGAGCTGCATTGTGCCCTAACATGTGGTCTATCCTCAAGAAGGATTCTCTTGTGAAGAATGTATAACTCACTGAATTTGGGTGCAATGTTCTATATATGTCTGTTAAGTCTAACTAGGTTAGCATATTGTTCAAGTTCTCTGTTTCCTTGTTGATCTTCTGTCTAGTTGTTCTATCTAATGATGTGAGTGGTATGCTGAAGTGTCCAATGATTATTGTAGAGATGACTATTTCTCCCTTCAGTTTTCCCAGAGTTTATCTCAGGTATTTTGGGGCACCCTGGTTAGATATATAGATATTTATGACTGTTATAGCATCCTGGAAGATTGTCCCTTTTATTAATATATAATGGCCTTCTGTATCTCTATAACTTTTTGCATTGAAAATCTGTTTTTCCTATATTAGTTTAGCTACCCCTGTCTTTTTTGGTTACTATTTGCATGGAATATCTTTTTCCAACCTTTCACTTCAGACAGTTTGTATCCCTGGGTCTAAGGTGAGTCTCTTGTAAGCAGCATATGGATGGCTCATTTTTTAATCTATTCTATCAGACTATATCTTTTGATGGAGGAGTATAATCCATTCACATTCAATGGTATTACCATAAATGCATTATTTACTTCCACCATTTTATTCTTTGGTTTTCATATGGCATATCATAGTTTCGTCTGTCTTTTTACTCTTTTGGTTATCCTTTCTGCTATTCTTTCTTCTATACTCTCCTCCAAGCCTCTCTCTCCTGTCTTTTTCTTTCCAGCACTAAGGCTTCCTTTAATATTTCCTGGTGGATTCTTTTTTATGAACTCTCTTAGTTTCTGTTTGTTGTGAATATTTTATACTCACCTTCATAACTCAAGGACAATTTTGCTGGATACAGAATTTCTGACTGGCAGTTTTTTTCTTTCGGTATCCTAATTGTATCATACCACTGTCTTCTCACCTCCATGGTTTATGATGAGAAATCTGTGCTAAGACTTACTGGATATCCCTTGTATGTGATGGTTGATTCTCCCTTGCTGCTCTGAAAATTTTCTCTTTATCTTTGACATTTGAGATTCTGAGCAGTATGTGTCTTGGAGTAGGTCTATTTGGATTTATTCTGATTGGAGTACAGTGTGCTTCTTGGAAATGTAAGTTCATTTCTTTTGTGATAATTGGGAAATTTTCAGCTATTATTTCCTCAAATACTCTTTCTGCCCCTTTTCCTTTCTCTTCTCCTTCTGGAACTCCTATGACACATATATTGTTGCATTTTGTGTTGTCATTCAACTCCTTATTCTATTTTTTCCAAATTTTCTCCCTCTGTTTTTTTCTCTACAATTTCAGCTGTTCTGTCTTCAGAATCACTAATTCTTTCTTCTATTATTTCAAGTCTGCTGTTATACACCTTTAATGTGTTTTTTATCTCACCTAGCGTGTCTTTCAGACACATGAGTTCTGTTACTTTTCTATTCAGGTTTTCAAATTCTTCTTTGTACTCGCTCAATATCATTCATCTCTTTAGCTATACTGTCTTTCAACGTCTTAATTTGATTTTAGTAATTTGAGTGTGTCCCGTTAATTAATTCTCTTAAATCCTGCGTCTCTTCTGGGGATTTGATATATTCCTTTTCCTGGGCCATGGATTCCATTTTCTTAGTATGGCTTGTTTTTTTTTTCTTTTCTGATGCCTAGTTATCTGATTAGAATGTAGTTTACCTAGATGCTCAATTTCTTTCTCTATCGTAGGGATTTAGTGATGGGAGGCTGTGTGTTACTGCTGCTCTTTGATTCTTGGTTCGACCTGGATCGTTAGGATTGTCCCAGTTAGTTGTTCAAAACTGGGCTCTGGACCCAGTAATGGGTTGCAGACCTGCTTCCTAAGGCCTTGGGAGGGAGGCTATAAAGGCCAAAAAAATCCTCTCTAAATTATTTATTTTTAATTTTCTCCCTGCACTCCCTTGGTCTGCCAGCAGATGGCACTCTCAGTTCAATGCCTGGTCAGAGTGTTTTTGCTCTAACACAGACTAGATCAATGTGATAGATGTTCCTGCCTGGAGGCTAAGGGCCTTTTAATTCAAACTTTCTCAGAAACAGTTCTCCAGCCTTCTCTGGAAGCCCCCTCCCTTTTCCTGGGTAGGAAATAATTCCACTATCCTCTGTGTCCTCAACAATCAATTCAGGTTAGTAAAGAAGGAGATTGAGAGGGTCAGATTTCTTTAGTCCCTTACAGGCTACCAAGGCAAACAATGGTACGGCCCCACCTGGCCTGGAAGGACTTGTGGGACACAGCAGACCAAATCTGTGGGTCAAGAGCTGAGTTAGTCTTAGGCTGTATCCCTCTCTCTCCCCTTTCCTGGGGAAGTGCATTCTCAACAATCAGTCCTGGCTAGAAGAGAGGGAGATTGAGAGTGTCAGATTTCTCTAGTCCCCTGTGTCTCCCAAGGTAAACAAAGGCATGGTCCTTCTGGCCTGGGAAGCCTGGTGGGACACAGCAGACCAGATCTGTGGGTCAGAAGCTGTCAGCCTTAGGCTGTGTCCCTCTCTCTCCCCTTTCCTGGGGCAGTGGATCCCTGGCACCCTCTCTGTCTGTAGTCACCTGAGGGGCCTGAGAATTCTGAGGTATCTTTAGTGTGGAGGAGGGTGCCAGCAGTAACAGCCACTGGTTTCAACTCACAATTTTGCTGTCACAATTCCCTTCCTTTGTCCCTCTCTGTTCTAGGCGGTGTCCAGTCTTCACCTGGTGTCCAAAACCCTAGAAGATCTTTTTCAAGGCTGTTTCAGGCTTTCCTCTAGCTAGAGAGTTCCATGTCTTTCTAGTCTGCCATCTTCCCGGATGTCCAAGAACGTTTTGATTGACTATGTCAGGTGAGGTGTGACTCAGGCTAAGTCTCCACCCTCTTGCTGGGTCTGATATAAAAGAGCAAAAGGAAGCTGCCATATTTGATCTGGCCATGTGAGAGAAAGGATTCCAGGTTTCCCCACAGCTGAGCTCAAGGAGAGAAGCCCCAAGAGGCTCAAACAGCCAAGGCTCTGGGAGAGAAGACTGATCAGAGAAAGGCCAGCAGACCCCTTCTTCCCTGATCACCATGTGGCAGGATGCTAGGATCAACAGCAGCTGACTTTAGTGAAAAAGCATCTCTGATGGTGACTTATTTTAGGGATTTCACGGCCTCAGAACTGTAAGCTTTTACCCTAAATAAAATCCCCATTATCAAAGCCAACCCATTTCTGGTACTTTCATTGGCAGCCGTTTGCAAACTAACACAATACCCCACCTACATAAGGTCTTAATACTAGGGTAGTATATGGGAACTCATATTTTATGCATGATTTTTCTGTAAACATACAACTTCTCTAATAAAAATAATAATAATAAAGAACTTTAAAGTTGAGTAATTCATACATCTCTCATGGGATATTTCCTTAAGGACAAAAGGACTGAAAAAAAAGTTGAGTAATTCATACATCTCTCATGGGATATTTCCTTAAGGACAAAAGGACTGAAAAAAAAATCTTAAAACTGTTTTCACTAATCATATTGGTATGCTATTCTGAAACTGTGTTTGTATGTATGCATTTAAAATATATACTTATTAAATAATTATTAATGTCATTAACAATCAAGACTTTGTACATAAGAGAAAAATAAAACAGTTAAATTAAAACCTGTAATTCTAAATTTGAATCATAAATATCAATTTGAACTTATATATTTTCTATTATTTCCTCTTCAACTGAAAAAACCCTAGAATCGATTTCCTGCTAGTGTCTAGACTATTGTCCCTAAATTCCATTTTTCACAAAAAAGAACAATAGTTCTCAATGTGTAGTCTCTGGGACAGCAGTATTCAGTATCACCTGGGAACTTGTTAAAAATGCAAACTCTTGGGCCCTACCTTAGACTTCTGGAATCAGAAGCTCTGGAGGTGGGGCCCACCAATCTGTGTTTTAAGAAGCCTTCCAAGTGATTCTGATGCATACTAAAGTCTGCTCTAGAGAAAGGGCTGATTCCAGACTTGGGGCAGGAATGTACAATATGAGCTCAGACATCTTTTCATATCAGAAAGGAAGGAAGCTATCAAAGAGTACAGGGCTCACATCCAAAGGACTCAGGAATCAACTTTAAAAAGCTTTTCTACTGTCCAAAGACAGTCCAATTAGAATAAGGATAATAACAATGAATTATAATACATCAAAATGTTAAAAATCTATGAATTCATAATGATTCTTAAAAAAAAGAAACTTTGGTCACTGTGGTAGGTAGAATAATGCCCCCTCCCTACCCCCAAGGATGTCCACATTCTAATTTCCAGAACTTGTGAATATGTTAAGTTACAGCCAATGGAGAATTAAAGTTGCAAATGGAATTAATTTTTGCTAATCAGCTGACCTTAAAATAGGGAAATTATCCTGGACTATCTGGGTGGGTCCAATATAATCACAAGGGTCCTTTAAAGTAGAAGAGGAAAGCAAGAGAAAGACTCAACCAATAATTGCTGGCTTTGAAGATGGGGGAAGGGGCCAAGAGCCAAAGAATGTGGGCAGCCTCTAGAAGCTAAAAAGGACAAGGAAACAGATTCCCCCCTAGATACTGCAGAAGGAACACAGTATTGCGGCACCTTGATTTTAGCTTAGTGAAACCCATCTTGGACTTCTGGCCTCCAGAACTGTATAATAAATCTGTGATTTTATAAGCCACTAAGTTCATGGTAATTTATTACAACAGCAATAAGAAACTAATATAGTTGCCTTTGAATGGTCATAGGGAACTCTAATTTTGTCTTTCCTGTATGAACTGCCTCTTAGGGTAAACAAATACGTGATGAAAAACAAGTTTTCCTCTTTATGGAAGTCTTCAGTCAATACATGAAGAAAGAACAATGAAATTAGATTATCGCCATTTTACAAACGCCTATAATAGAGGTAGGCAATGCATCAATGGTAACATCACAAAAAGGACTATCAAATATTAGGGAATAAATGACCACCTATGACGTAATCTTGCCAAAAAAGTAATCTTGAATTTGATCATACATCTTATCTAACTACCAATTTACTAGAAACAAAGTAAGCAGAGAAAAAAGTCAAATGACATTACAGAGATACAATCAGAAAAATACAGAATGCGGAAAACTCTAAAGGATAAACACCACAATTTATTCAACAAATTACAAGGGGATAAAAAAGGAGGGGAGAACCTGTAGATTAAATAATATTTAAGAAGGTTGAGAGAGGCTAGAATGAACTCAGTGGAATCAGTATGAATTCATGATTTTTAATACATATATTCAATTGCAGCGATACAGAAATAAAAATAAATGTGTATCAAGTAGTGTACATATATATTTCCTAGCTCTGTCCACTGAGAAGGCCTAGAAGCAATGAGCATACCTATTATTCAATCTTGGTTTCTAAATACCATTCTCAAAAGAAACAAAAAACAAACAAAAAAAAAAAACAGGGATCCTTGGAGAAATGGTTACTTTTGGAGCTGGGACAGGGAAAAACACGAGATGAGCCAGGATAGCATGTGATTTTAGAAAATTATGGGGGCATGTTGAAAGGACACAGGAATCAATTTGAAGGAGCTCCCAATGGTTCAAATCTGGGACAATCTGAGCAATAAAATAAATAAGGATAGTAACGGCTTACAACCTACAGAATAAAAAAATCCACAAGTCCATAATGATATTAACAAATAATTGAATAAATAAATTAATGCAGGAAAAGGAGCAGCTTTTCCTTATAGAATTCCAATTAATAAGTCTAGAAGGAATGATAGAAAACCATCATTAAGCAAATACCATAGTAATAATGTTGCAGATAAGAATTATGGATGTTAAATTTCTTAGGTGAAAGCATGATAAGAAACAGGAAATTTACATAGTCTCAAGGTATTACCCCATAAAAAAATTATTAGTAACAAGCATTTATTACCAAAAATATAGTAACTTTATATTGTAGAAATATAGCAGACCCCACCTTAACCAAGTGAACAACATTAACATCACCAGTAAAAAAACATACTGAAATCATATACCTCCAGATATGACTCACTGAAAAGAACTGTGCTATTCTTGCCAAAAATGTATAACCTCAGTTCAATCGTGAGGGAAATATGAGAAAAGCCCAAATTGAGGAACATTTAACAAAATAAAGCACTAGTACTCTTCAAAAGAGTCCAGGTCATGGAAGACAAAGACTGAGCAACTCTCCTAGATTGGCCAAGACTAAGGAGACATGACAATTAAGTACAATGCAGATCCTGGATTGGATCCTGGACCAGAAAAAGAACATTAGTGGGAAAAATGGCAAAATTCAAAGAAAGTCTATAGATTAGTCTGCTGATTTGAATCTTTTCCCAGATTCAAAAATTCTGTTCTTAAAGCAAGCCCATTCCTGTGCCTGTAAATCCACTGTACATGGGACCTTTTGATTAGATTCAGTTAAGGGGCCTTTCTTTTGATTAGATCACTTCAGTACATCATGATCCAGGGTTGGTTTTAATCCTCCTTTATAAATGGAGGGACAAAAGCCACAGACCCAGAGAAAAAGATGAGCAGAGACAGAGAGAAACCTGCAGAAATTTACAAACCCAGGAGGTAGAAAAGCCACAGAAAGAACAACTAGAAGCTAAAGGCAACGCTGCCCAAGGAGAAGACAAGGAACAAAAGAGCCACCACTGTGCTTTGCCATGTGGCAGGAGTCCAGAATCACCAGCAGCTGACCTTCAGGGAAAGAACATCATCTGATGCCTTGATTTGGATATTTTTCCCACCCTCAGAACTTTAAGAGTTTAACCTAATAAATCCAATTGTAGAAGCCAACTCATTTTTGGTATATTGCATTGGCAGCCTTTAGCAAACTGAAACAGTTAGTTAATAGTATTCTATCAGCATTAATTTCCTGGTTCTGACAATTGTATTATGGTTTAGTGAAATGTTAACATTAGGGAAAGCTGAATAAAGGATATATAGGAATGTCTGTACCACTTTTGCAACTTCTATGTTTAAAATTATTTGAAAATAAATTTTTTAAAAAAGACTTAGAGATATTATCAACCAAGGCAACATGTATACCTTGTCTGGATCATAATTAGAAAACTGTTTATAGCAATTTTTTAGGAGACAATCAGGAAAATCTAAACATTAGTTGGATATCTGATAATATGAAAATCTTATTAATCTTTTAGATATGAAAACAGTATTTAAAAATACTAAAATACTGATGAAATATGTCTGGAAATTGCTTAAAATACTTCAGAGTGATAGACTTATGGGAAGGGTACAGATGAAACAAATGTTGGCTATGAATTTATGGTTACTGAAGCTGAGTGACAAGTACATAGGGATTCAATATACAATTTTCTCTCCTTTAGTGCATATTTGAAATTTTTCACAAGAAGTTTCTTTTTAAATGTACTGATAAAACACCTGAAAGAAATAGCAAAACATCTGAATATGGATGATTCTTTAAATTATGTTCTTTTCTCTATTTTTCACATTTTTCACATTAAGCACAGGCTACATTCATAATAAGGGGAGTACAGTAAGATTTTAAAAAGAAAGAAAGAACCCACTTTAAAAAACTTAAATGTTAATTTTTTCTTGGGCAAACATGAAGATGATGGTATTACCCTAAACCCTTAATCCAAAACAACTGGACCAAGAAACTATCATCAATTATAAATGTCAGTATATAGAAATTCCATTCTGAAGGGGGAAAGAATTTTTTACTACATAAATAATACTAAGGCAACATTAACAGAATTCTAAAATTACAGAATAATAATATTCTTCCATAATACAGTAATGCCACCAAACTAAACCATTTTCAATTTATGGATGTTCCTTTCAGTACTTGCTCTTCTGCAGCCATAATTTTTATGTCATTTTAACTCTGGCATTTTTCCCACTTAATTTTATTTACTCCATTATACCACAGCCTACAAAGAGCATACACCAATTAAATAATGATGACATAAAAAGAAAAATTACAAAACAAAAAGTAAAGTTTAAGAGTATAAAGTCAAGAAAATAGTCATTTTTTTAAAAGGTGCAGAGATGAGAAAGGTCTACACAGCTGCTGAAATTGAGCTTTCAACTTGGCTCTCCTGAGCCTCTCAGCCTAAGGAAAGGAAAAACATAGTGGTTACCTGGTGCTTAGTGAAAGATACCACATAAGCTTCATATTTATAAATTTGAATTAATATATTATAATGATTTAATTATGTCCTCACGCTCTCCAACCATTTGCTCCTACGGGTAATACAGCAAAGATTAGCTCTGTATATAAAAGTCTTTTTCCCTAACTTTGAATTTAATTTTTTTTAAGATAAATCTCCAGGAGTGAAATTACTAGGTCAAAGGAACATGCATGTTTTGAGGATTCTTTCTACAAACTAACTTTCTTCCACAAAGACTGTGGCTAAAATATCACCACCAAAGTATAAGTTTTTTGTTTCACCACATCTTAAGCAACATTGGTATTTTCTTAAATGTTTGCTAATTTAGTTGGTATGAAATGGATCTTCACAGGTGTTTGAATCTGCACTTATCTGATTGGCAAGCATGTTTCTATGTATTTGACTACTGTATGGATTTCCCCTTGTGCTGGCCATGAATGAAAATATTTTCAAGGACAGTTCTAATGAAAAGTTGATCCCTCAAGAGTCATTCCAGATATACATTCACAAACATACACACAGACTTACCCCTCCACCACCACCCATCAGAAAATCTATCACGGCAAAGTCACTCTATACGTTTAAAGAAGAGGTTTATTATGTAGATTCACCTTTCAAACATACTTCATTATTTTCTTCCCTTCCTAATTGTGTTTTGCTGATGGTGTTACTAATCAGAATGAGTACATACACCATTGCCCAAAGAGGGGCTGTGGCTGAGAAGAGAGTAGTAGAGTAAGAGCTGGGATCTCTCAGACCTGGGTTCCACTGATAATAAAAGCTACTGAGTGTCAAGTGCCTGCTACTGTTCCAAACACTTTGCCGGACACTTTCACATTAACCCATTTAATCTTCATAACCAACAAATAGCCTCAAAGGCCCTACGCTACCTGTACCCTCGCTACCTTATTTATCTCATCTACCACTCTCACCTCACCTGTTCTGACATCCTTGGCCTCCCTGCTGTTCCTCTTGCGTAAGAGGTATACTCCTAGCTCAAGGCTGTTATGCTTGCTGCTCTGCCTGGAAAAGTTCTTCCTCAAGATACCCTCGGGGCTGGCTGCTCGTTTTCTTCAAGTCTGTGCTCAGATGTCACCATCTCAATCAGGTCTTCCCTGACCACCCCATCTAAAATAGCCACCACTAGTCCTATTCTCCATATTCCTTCCCTTTATTATTTTTCTCCATATCCCATAGCACCTTCTAATATACTATATAATTTTATGTATTTATTTTGTTTACAGTTTCCCCCATCAGAATGAGGACAGGGATTTTTGTGTATTTTGTTTACTGCTGTATCTCCAATACCTAGAGTGGCACTGGTGCATAATAGGCATTGTGGCATATTAAAGACAGTCACAAATTCTTCAATCTTCTTCCCATCAAGAGATGTGGCATCTGTGTTTCTTCCTATGAAATCTGAGCAGCACTGTGACTTCTGTGACCAATAGAATATGGCAGAAGAGACATTGTGCCAGTGTCTAGTCCTGGCCTTAAAACACATGCTGCTTCCAACTAATGTCCCTTGGAATACTGTCTCTGGGAGCCTGGAGCCACCATGTAAGAAGTACTACTACCCTAACCCTGCTGGACAGACCACACAGCAGGTGCTCCCGCTAAGAATCCCAGCTAAGTTTAGCCCCTAGTCATCCCCAACATAATACCAGGCATCTGAGTAAAACATCATGGACCCATCAGACCAGCCCATCCAACAGCTTAATGTCATGAGTGAGCTGCACCATGTCGAACAGAAAATCACTTAGCTGAGCCCTGCCGAAATCTTTGACCTACAAAATCATAAGATATAATAAAATGATTATTGTTTTAAGACAGCAAGTTTTGGAGTAATTTGTTATATAGCAATTGAGAACCAGAACAGCACTCAATATTTATTATCTTAGATAATTTTATTGGATAGTTGACAAATTGAATGAATAAATGAAGTAAATGGGGTCATTCCTATTTTAGAATGAAGAAGCAGGCTCAGACAGGTATAGTCATATACCCAAGATCACAGTCGCTAAGGGACAGCACCTGCTTGATTCCAGATCTGTCTGATCCCAAAGACTCTCAGTTCACCTCCACACCACATCAAGGGTTTAGTTCTTTTGCATTACCCACTAATGGCTTGATCCCAACATCCTTAACAGTGACTTGATACTCAGTTTTAGAAACCTCCCCCTGAAAACTGCTATGAAGAATAAGAGTAATTATAAAAATCTTTTCTTAAGCCATTTAGGTACATCTTAAATTTGCAATAAATTTGTATGTCATCCTAGAAAGATCAGACACTGTTTATCTTTTAATTCAAAAGTGTTTCTATAACATGCTAAAGAGTGTGCACTGTTCATGTACATAGTAATTTCAGGTCAACTTACATCATTTCCCAGATTCAGTTCTCTTCTTTTTACAAATGCCTATCAGACCATATTTAATGACTGGTTCAAGTTCTAGTCTACATTTGTGTAGTCAGTGATCATTTATTCCATTCTCCTTTTCATTTGCTTTTAAAATTTTAATTCAGGGAGTGAATTAAATTCAAGCGGTTGAGTACCTGCTTCCCATGCACAAGGTCCTGGGTTAGATTCCCAGTACCTCTTAAAAACAAGAAACAAAAACAAATGAATGAAAAACCAACTCTTTGTTACATGTAAGTATGAACCCTGTCATGCAGAGTCGAGCCAGTGGGTTGTTGTGGGCCCTTGGGGAGTGTGGGGAGGGAGGAACAGAGTGGATCAAACAGGGGACATTTAGTCGTCAGGTGAAATGTTTTCCATTGCCTTGCAGTGATGGACACAGGACAGGGTGAATGTCATCAAAATTTATAAAAGTGTATGATCTAAAATGTGGACCATACTGTGGACCAATGACAATGTTTGCTAGCTGTGTTTCACTATCTGTATATCACTTATAACGGTGCTGCCATCCACATACAAAAAGGTTTTGGTTTGTGTATTAGTCAGCCAAAGGGATGCCTTCGCAATATACCAATAATTGGTTGGTTTTTATAAAGGGTTATTTGGGGTAGACACTTACAGCTATCAGGCCATAAAGCATAAGTTCTTTCCTCACCAAAGTCCACTGGCACGTGTTGGAGCAAGACTGCTGCCGACATTTCCCAGGGTTCAGGCTTCTTGGTTTTCCCGGGCTACGTTTCTCTCCCGGCTTAGTTCCTCTGTTTCCTCCACAAGGTCAGCTCTAGACTATCAGGCGAACAGCTCACTTTTCTACTCCTGGGACGTTCTCTCCAACATCAGAACTGCTTCTCAAAAACTGCTTCTCAAATCTGCTCCCTCTGTCTTTGGTCTTGCCATTTATACTTGAGACCACACCCACCGAGGGGTGGGGCTCAACACCCTACTGACACAGCCCAGTCAACACCCTAATCATAACCCAATCATGCCCAGATGAACAGGTCAGTTTACAAGCATAATTCAATATGGATTTTTGGAATTCATAATTACATCAAACTGTAACAGTGTGGGGTGGGGAATGGGAGAGGAGGTTGAGTATATGAAAGTGCCTTGTATTCTGTGTGTGATTTTGCTGTGACCTAAAACTTCTTTGAAAATTAAATGAAAATTGGTGGGACTCTGGGGAGTGAGAAGAGGAAGTTGCCATGGGACAGACTGGACACTAGATATTGCACCAACAAAAGGCAAAATGGTGGGGCCGGCT
>PVKH010012451.1:0-17276 GCA_004027955.1 Chaetophractus vellerosus
ATTTGTGTGTTGATCTATATGGGGCGGGGGGAGGGTGAGAGAAGGGTACAGAAGGCAAGAGAGAGCGAGAAATCGAGAGAGGGAGAGAAGCTTTGGCACCTCCTTTTAAACCATTAACTATTCTGCCCCTTTGCTAATGGCACGGGAGGAGTCCCAGCTGTTTGCTATTTTGATTGGTTACCCCACCCATCAATCCCCCAGAAGGACCCAATTATAAGGCCCCTGGAGAATATCCAGGGTTTCTCCTGGCTTCTGGAGGAAACCTCATTCCAAATAGCAGAAATCTCATTCTGAATGGGATTCTCCTGAGGGTGTTCCAGCAGCCATCTTGGGAGTATCGACACCCATGTGGACTTCTTGCCAGGTTCCAGATCCATCTATTGATTTCTTATCTAGCCTGCTTCACTATTAACAAGAATATTGAATCATTATTTGATATTTGGTTTGGCTTTCCTAAATATATGCATGTTTGTTGTATATTGAAATAAGGGCTTGAGAATAATATTTTGAAATAACCAAGTTTATAGACTAAAGCCATAGCAATTAAAAAGAAAACCATTTGTAATTAATAAATAACTGCTGGGGCATCCCCTGATTAAAAAGTTGTTCTGGCCATCAACAATATAAACATAAATACTGTGTAAAAGTCTGAAAATAAAAATGTAGAATACAAACTAAAATATTTTCCAGGCATGATATCATGATAAATGGGAAAGAATAGGAGGAGAGGGGGAAATATTAACTAATAGTTCTAGGTCTGTTTGGAGGGTAGGCTTATGTGTGATTTTGTCTTTTGTCATCCTATGTAAGTTATAAAAGAAAAGGGAATGAAAGTTTTGAGAGACTACATCAGTGGAGTGTCTCTTTGCATGGCTGTATCTATTGGGAAAATATCCTTGGTTCTTGCTATTACCCAATTGCTAGGCTTTTATTTAGGACTCTGACCATAAATATAAATCTGGTGCATGAAGGGTCTTGTAACTCCACTCTGCAATGCAAAAAATTTGCCTTTCTTGGCAGTGAGGCTCTTAAAATTACAAGTCTTTAGCATCACCTCACAGGCATGATTGTGGACAATAGACAATGTCTATGATATTGCAGCCAATGACAATCCTGAATCTAATTCCTTAAAACTAGAAGAGTAAACCCCAGGGGTTTTTTGTGTATGTGTGTATGGTTTTTTTTTGTTTGTTTGTTTTTGTTTTTTGCTTTTTGCTTTTTGTTTGTTTGGTTTTTAGATTTTATCATAATTTAAGTTGTGTTATTTGTGTCATTATGCTTTATATTCATGGAGAGTAGGCAAATTATTCAGAATCCAACTAAAAATATCCACATTTTTAGTTTTACACTCCAAAGCAATTTAAGTAAATGGTCAGTGTATTCAAGGATCTAACAAGTTATTTAAGAAACCTGAAAAACTTGGTAGTTTGTAAATCACCCCAAACTACAAACCAAATCAGAAATGAATAGAAAATAAAGTTCTATACACCTTAAAATGTGCTTTTAGATCAGCAGTTGGAAATCCTGAGGCAAATACACCTCAATATTAGAAAAAGCAAAATATTTGAGACCCAATTAAAACACACACAGAGACACACAACTCAGCCACTTTCAATAATCAGGCATTTAATTTGTCAATATCATGATGGCTTATTTTGAGCTATTGAAAATCACTTACTAAAAGTAAGATAAAGTGTTCTATACTATTAGTAAAAAGCAGAAGGGTGCATAACTCTAGTGTAATATTAAGATTTCTCAGACAACTCCCCTCATTTTAAGAAGCAAAAAGAAATCTCATTAAAGCAAAATAATATTCTAGTGGATTCACAGAGTGATATGAATTAGGGAAGAAGGAATAATTCATGATTCCGACCAAAATTATCTTGTGCTCAGAGGATTATTTGGGAAAATATATTCATACTGATATTTTGACATGAAAGCTCTAGCACACATGGCTTCCATCTGCTTGTACTTATTCTTGATTCTAAAGGGGAAACCACAATCCAAACTCACAATCTCTTGAGTGAAGTGCCTGACCATCAGTCAAGTGCATCAATGCTTCTGGACAGGTGTCATAAGTTGGAAAACTGAAACACTGGTGAGTTTAGGTAATTGCATTACCTTTAATATGATATTGATTATGAATTCAAAGGAAACTAAAAGTACATGCACTTTGATATAAAACACATTCCTTCTCTCTTATGAATAATTTAGAAAAGCCACTGAACATAGAGAAAGATAGAAAAGCTAATATTTGGCATATCATATCGTTTTAAGGATAGGGAGAATATAAGAAATGCTGTGACTTTGTTAAGAAACAAATATAAAGTTACTTAATAAAATAAAACCTTTATTTTCTGAGGACATACATTTTCCTAGGTCTTAATTTCAGTGAGAAAAAGATCTAAAAGTAAAAATAGCTTTTGTTGAAACAGAGACACTTCAATTCTTATCAATAAAGGTATTTGTTTTTAAAATCTGTATTGCTAGCTTTAAACTTAGCAATTATTTATTGACCAACTTCCTCAGATAAGTAAAAGTCAGTGCTATTTCCTACTTATCCCAATTTCATTTGTTCACAGTGTAGAAATAATAGTGATAAAGCATATTGAGGATTTTAAATCCCATTGCACTCCATTATTAATAAGTGATGATGTAAGAATCCGTTTGAAATATGAATATAAAAAAAGAAGCCTTATGTAATTTACAGTGTAAGCATGATAAAGTTTGAAGCCATAGTCGGATCGTGATATATATTTATCCAAAATGTTTTTTTTATTATTATTATTTTTTTATTACATATCTCCCCTTCCCCCCCCCCCCCCCCCCCCCCCCCCCCCGGCGGCGACGTGCCGAGACTTGGTCACTGCGTAGGCGCGGCTTTCCCCGCTTGTGGGCGGCTTCTGCTTCCATCACGGCTGGCTTTTCAGTTCGCGGGTGGTTGGCTGCGCTCCATTCGCGGGCAACCTGCCCTGCCCGTGGCGGCTTTTGCCTTGTCAGTGGCAGCTTTTTGCCCTGCCCACGGCGGCTCTGGCCCTGCCCACGGCGGCTCTGGCCCGCCCATGGTGGCTTGCCATTCTCCAGGCAGTCTGCCCGCTAGGAGAGGTCCCCGGGAACCGAACCCGGGGCCTCCCATGTGGTATGCCGACGCCCTATCCACTGGGCTATCCAGTCGGCCCCTATCCAAAATGTTTTAATGACCTCAATAAGTAGTTTCACGATTATGATAAAATGGATGGGGCTCCAGTCTCCCGCGGAGTTCTCTGTGGTCTCCCACAGCCTTCACGCAGCCGGCAAGAAAGACCGTCTGAGCTACTTCGCAGTTTTGGGAGCAGCAGCTCAGTCCTCGTCCAAGCAGGACAACGGCGAGCCAGAGGAGATGAGTCTCAGGGCCCTGGGTCTGGCGATGCTGAGGGCGGCAGTGGAAACAAGGCGAAGAAGCAGCTGTTGCGACCTGAGCTGTTTGGGGGAGGGACTTGCCCGGCCTTTGTCTATATCGTCAAGGCGCCTGAGGAGCCGCCAAGGAAATTTAAAATGTGGAAGTCAACTATTTTCCACTTTCCGAGACCTACACTACTGAGAAGAAACCACCTTCCAGAGCTGGAAATGGCAATTAAGAGGTGGTCAGACATATATGAGGACAAAGGTGATGCTGTCCCCAGAGAAGGCTAAGAAAGCTACACTTCTGTGGGAAGGGGAGGAAATGTGTAATCAGATGATGAAAAAGGTGAATATACTTCTAAAAAGCACAAAGTGGAACCAGGAGAACCAGCAAAGAAGAAAAAGTTAAAAACAACAAAGGGCAAGAATTTCAGACTGCAAACCTTGTTGAAATAGTTCTTTTGGCAGAATAAGTTGGTATTGTAAATTCTTATGACACACTATCCCCTTGAAAGTACATACATGTTAATTAACTAATAACTTTGCTGCAGGAACTTTCCACTGAAAAATTCATATTTTAAAACTTGAATGTACTTAAAACTGAAATGGTAACTTGTAATTATGGAAGATACTTAGATTACACAAATATTACACAAAAATTATAGGGATTCCCATATGCCCTGCTCCTCACACCTCCCACACCCTCCCACATAAGCAACTTCCTTCATTAGTGTGGCACATTCATTGTAATTGATAAATGCATCCTGGGGCATTGCCACTGAGCATGAACCATAGTTCACATTGTAGTTTACACTACATAGAATGACACAATTCTGCAGGCTATGGAAAGATATATAATGGCCTATATCTGTCTTTGCAATGCCATTCAGGATGATTCCCAAGTCCTGAAAAAGCCCCCGCATTACACCTGTCTTTCCCTCCCCCTGCTCCCTGAGCCTCCAGTGGTCACTGCCTCCACATTAATGCTGTAATTGCTTCCATTGCTAGAATCACAAGCCTATAGTAGAATGCTAGTAAATCCACTCTAATCCATAGTTCATTCCCCAATCCTGAGGATTCTAGGATGTTGTTCACTCCACCTCTAATTGAGACGGGGCTTCGATCCCATACAGCTGATAGATGGGGCTCTCTTGCTTGCAGTTGTAGGCTCTCTCGTTTCCTTGGTATGGTGGTTGTCAATCCTCACCTCCTTGTTAGTTGTCCTAGGTGAGTCCAATGAACTGGAGAGTAGGTGTTGCAACTCCACTGAGGCTCAGGGCCCAGCTGGCACATGGACAGCCCAAAGATTCAAGTCTCTTGGATGTACACTTACCAACTCCAGCACCAAGTATAGTTTAAAATAGAAGGGACAGATGACCCATGTGTAGGAAAGCCATAACTGAGTCCAACTCTGTCACTCTCAGGAGCACACACTCCAAAGGAGGACCCACTGGCAAGGCACCAAATTCTAGAGCTTTCTGCCCTGACCATAGGACCTGGGTGTCTCCAGACCCCTCATTCTTGATATCATAGGATTGGTGCCATTCTTTGAGAGTTTTGTCAAATGTTGACATGCCAATATTCTGTGCACCTTTTATAAAGTAATATATTTTAAAGCAAATATATTGTAATGTACTGTGAACTTGTAGGGTGCTTTTGAACAGTGTTTGTACAGTGTAACTAGAACATGGAAATGAAATTACATATTCAGAATAGCTATTACTGCATCATATTAACATTTGAATATTTGTCTGTGACAAGTATCTTCTTTGCCAAGTGACATTTTAAGCTGCAATAGTCAGTACCACGTGTAAGGAGTGCCTTCTATGTTCCAGGTGCTTCGTGCATATGTTATCTCTGATCTTCAAACCACCTAGTAATGTAGGTGTTGTTATCCTCATTTTGCAGTCAAGAGAGATTGAATGACTTTTCCAAAGTTACATACCTAATGAGTGGTGAATTTGAGATTGAACGCAGGATACTTGCACTTCAAAATTATCACACTAAACCACTTAGCCACCCATCAAAATTTGCTCATCTTGCAAATATTGCATTAATTGCTTTCTCTCTCAAGTCCTCTTCTGTAGGAGTTAGTGGAGATCTTTTCCTCCTTTGATTGTATTACTGCACTCAATAGAGATGCCTTACATTATGATTATTCTTTATTTTCCCTGTTAAATAGTAAATTTACTGAAGATAAGGATCTTGTATGAAGGATTGCTATATTCAGAAATGTAGGATACCAAGATAAATTTGAATTTCAGATAAACAGCACATGATTTTTTTGTATATGCAATATCAGGGACACATTACATTAAATTTCTTTTGTTGGTTATCTGAGCATCTTATATTTTATCTGCAACCCTACTTCTACATCTTTTCTCTCTCCAGCTCCTCTATTACTGTTTTTGCTCAACAAAATGAGCAAGGGAGAGTCAGGAAGATGTATCTTTGATATGAGTTCTACAGTCCAAAATACAGTGGAGTTATTTGTACCATTTTGTATGGTAAAAAGGAGAGATTACATGCTGCACCAATTTTTCCATAATTTGTATACCTTTAAGAGATATGTCTCAGTAGGATCTCATTGACTGCCACAGTAAACAGTGCCTCAAACAGTGGGGCTCCTGAGGGCTCTAGAGACATCTAGACACTATAGGCAGGGCAGACAATCTTGGAAATTCATCACCCTGTCAGCGGGCCTTACTTTGGAATATATGCTCCCAATGTAACATAGTTAGACTTATTAACAATTTCCCTACACATGAGTCTTCTGCCCCTTTCATCTGAATTATTGAATTAGCACTATATTCATTAAATATATGTCCCAGAGACTTTAATCTTTGGTCTGTTCATATGCTGGTTGAGCCCTGGAATCTCAGCAGAGTTGCAACACCTACTCTCCAGTTCATTAGAGTCGCCCAGGAAAACTAACTAAAGAATGATGATGGACAACCAAGAAAAATACCAAAAAAAACAGAGAGTGTTTATAACTGCAAATAAGACAGTTCCACCCACCCATCCCATGAGCTATAAGCACCCTCTCAATCAGAAACAGAGTGGGCATCACCATCCCCAAATCCTCAAGATTGAGGAATGAACAAACATAAGGGGGGAATGCAACTATGGACTTAATTAGACTTATGATTATTCTAACAATGGAAGAACTTACATCATTGATATAAAGGCAATAGACAACAGAGGTTCTAAGTGGCTTGAGAGGGAAGAATGGGTGTAACATACAGTACTTTGGGGACATTGGAATTGTCCTGCACAAAACATTGCAATGACAGATACAGAACACATATTTTGTCAAAACCTGTAAAGCGCAAAGTGTAACCTATAGTGTAAACTATAGTCCATAGTTATTAACAATGCTTCAATATGTGTTAATCAGTTGTAACAAATGTATCACACTAATGAAAGATGTTGTGAATGGGGGAAAGAGTGGGAGGGGGAGTGGTTGGGGTATTATGGGAACCCCCTATATTTTTTATATAACATTTATGCAATTTAAAGCTTCTTTAAAAATAAGAAATTAACTAAAATATTGAATGGAATATATGTTTTCTTTTCATAGTCACTCAGATTAACATAGAAATAGGCAGAAAAGACATTTGAATTTACCAGTAGTTTTTTTTAATGCTAGTAAATAATAACTCTAATAAGCCTAATAATAATTCCATAGAATATGTCTATAGATTTCTACTATTTATAAGTTGCTGGCCAAATTTATTTTATAAATATTTGTCTTTCCATGATATTTAAAAATTTGTTTCCAAATAAGAAATATTGCTTA
Organism: Chaetophractus vellerosus; assembly: GCA_004027955.1. NCBI lineage: Eukaryota > Metazoa > Chordata > Mammalia > Cingulata > Chlamyphoridae > Chaetophractus > Chaetophractus vellerosus. Next base: position 7,181 of record PVKH010012451.1, read on the forward strand.
ATCCCCCATGTTTCTTTAAAAGAAATGAAGACATAAAACAAGTTTAAATTCCTTTGGTTCATAATGCAGTTGCAAGAGTCAAGGAACATCCCCTCCTTCCAGTGCTTGTATAGTGTTCAGATATAAATTGCTCTTTGCTTTTGACAGGCTGCAATTCTGAAGAATACGGCGATTTATTTCAATAGGGAATTTTTCCAGGCTACTAACCTTTCTAGTTTCAAAATGAATTTTCTAATACATAACTGACCTTTCAACTACCTAACCTCTAAACATATAAACAATTTTCCCTTCTACTTCTCAAAATTGCTCTCACTGTATCATTTGCTTTGCTTCTCTGTCCCATATATGCATTTTCCAAGAGTATGACAAGGGTAGATGGAGGAATTACTAGGGAGAGAGAACTTACATGTTTGAATTCATGATCCATGAAAAAAAGATTTCAAAATGGTTACATTTTCTTTGCACTAGCATGTAAGGCTGTCATTCTAATTCTAGCAGTGCCTTTTGCCTTACTCCCGCTATATCACATAACTATATATTTGTGAAGATTTGCAATACCACCGAGGATGGGAGATTCTAGATTGGTCTTGTTGCCAGATTTTCTCTAGGTTCTTGGCTATGGTACAAAAAAAAAGAGTTTAAGTACATGCCAGTTTAGTTAGGCCAGTAGTTTATTAGGAAAATGAAAGAAGAGAAATGAGAGAAAATAACAGATTATTGGTCCAGGCAGAGGATAAATGGCAAAAAAAGGTGGAAAAGGGTCAATTTAGTCTCTGTTCTGACTTTTTAAACCATTAATTATTCTTCCCACTTGCTAATTTCAGGGAAGAGGGTCCCAGTTGTTTGCTGTTTTAATTGATTACCCCACTGGTAAATCCCCCAGGGGGCCCAATGATAAGGCCCTTTGGCAATATCCTGGACTTTTCCTTGTTCTCGGATATCAAGGAAAATTCTCACGGGTTCTTCTAGCCACTTTCTGATGGGTGTGTGGGCGGGTGTCTTTCTCTCAGAGGATTTCCAGGTGGGATTCCATGGCCATGTGTTTAATGGCCATGATTATCTGCCAGGTTCCAGATTGGTACTTTTATTCCCTAAAAATAGCTGCCTCAACTCCCCCCTCAGAGGATTTACACCTTTATTCTTAAAGGGGTGCTGAAGGATGATGGTCATTCTTCTGTAATTACTTTCTGCTAGTTAGGGGCAGTCTGCTGTACCTGACAAGGTGGAAAACCCTCTTGCTACCCTATCACGGTTGAGGGAAGACATCTGGCACCGTGGGTAGAGACGGAGAAATCTATGGCTAAAAAGGTGCTGATTCTGGAAGAAATAAACTTAATTCAAATTTTGAAGATATATGGTCCTACTAAATGGTAACTGGACTACAAGAGTAAGGAAAGGCCAAAAGTGCTTGCAAAGGCTGCATCTTCCTGAAGTTATTGGGCTTTACCTTGCAGGTATTGAATGTTTAGGACTATTTCAGAGTGAATTACATAGAGATAGCATTTCTCTTTAAGGAACAGACATGTTCCTCTTTGTGCTGCTGTTAGCATGTGAAGTGCCCTGTGATTTTGCAGCACCATGGCAGCAAGAAAGTCTGCTTGCTGTCTAAGAGCTTCTAAAGCACGAATAGTTTCTTTTATGCTATTAGCCCTAGGAACAAGGTTTCTTAAGGGGTGTCTAGCTTGCCTTCCCCCTAGCAATTGGCATTTGGGCTAGCATTAGAGGGAACAGCTGGCTTTGACACAGACACTACTTAGCTTTGTCTCTTGAAGAGGTATTTCAGGCCATCCAATGACTAGCATGAGTACGTCCCCTCAGGTGCTTCTGGTGAGCTGGCACTTCCTTGGGCAGCTGGCGTCACATGAGATGAGTGTTCCCAGCTGGGAATTTCTTTAATAGCTGTGGGAGTGATCAGAACTACAGAGTAAGTTCCTTCCATTTTGGCTCTAATTGAGCATGAGGCTTGTTGGCAGTTTTTCATCAGAACCTGGTTTCCAGGTTCTGAGTGAGGAAAGGTTACCCACAGACCATTTTGAAGGGGCTGAACTGAAGTGGGTCCTAGCCACCTCATTTGCTGTTTCCCTTCTGGTGGGAAAATGCTCAGCCTTGGCAGGATGGTATGTGGGTCTGCTGGTGCTCCCACAGTTTCTGGAATAAGGCTTAGAAGGGCTGGTTGGTATAATAAGCAATGGAAACTGGGGGAACCTAGAGAGCCCTTCTTGGTATCCTGGTTTCCCAGACAATAGGATTTACTTTACTACTGATTTCCTGGGGAATAGCTTCTGATGAGACACCTAAATCTTTTATTTTATAGGCATGTGCATTAACTACTTAGAAAATGAAGTTTACCAGACTTTTAACATGTTTATTATCCCTCTGTATATGATCTAGAATAGAAAAGCTATCACCATAATCATCAGGCATATTTCTAAAATAAGAGAGATATATTTATGGTGCTTAATACTAATTAATGCACTAACCAATGCATGTTTCTCTTTGAGCTGCAGTTAATAGACTTAAGCTCCAGGTTTGCAATACTATACATGTTATCTCTCCTTGGCAGCAGGACATAATGCCAATTGTGTTTAATTTGTACTTATATCACTCTGATAGTCATTGCCCCACTTGATATGTCCTTACACAGCCAGCATGCTGCAGCACCACTGATCCTAGAGAGAAGCTAGGAAGGTAGGCTCCAGTGTTTCACTAGCCTGGTGCATAGCACCCTTCAGCACTATGAAACAGAGCCAGACTGGAGGCGATGTCCATTGTACATCTGCCCATCTCAAGCCATCACTGGCTCTGCATCAGGAGTCCGAAACTACAAGTCTTCTCCATCCACTTCAGGAGCACAAGCAGAGATGTAGTAGATACTTTTATTGTTTTAGGGATCAGTGACCAACCTAGCCAATAACTCAAATGGAGAGGCAACTTGCAGTGTATTGAAGGCCTGGTTTGAATGTACAAGAGTTTGACCATACTGAATTCTATCTCTTTTAATCTTTATACTCTTCCTAAGCACATCCGATGCATTGTGTAACATATCAAATGAACTAAACTATTTTAGAACTTTGCTTTATACTTTTAAACCTTTACCATGAAGATGTTAATTATCAGGTATTTTACTAGCAGTACAGGAAAAACTACTTTCTTGATTACTTTATGAAAACTGAAGATTACTAATGGAATCAAGATTATCTTTCCCTACCACCACTTTAACATACAGATCGAGGTGGCCTCTGACAGGTTTCTCTGTTTCAAAGTTACTTTTATTGACTAAGACAGGAGAATTTTATTAGTAACAATTTTGCTAAGTTTAACTGCTTTTCTAGCAGCTGAACCAATTCCACTTGTGATTTATATATCAAATCCAACTGAAAGACAGTATGGACATTTAAATACTCATTTTTTGGTTACCTTTCACCATTATCCAATTTGTAACAGGTGAACCCCAAATTTGATTTCCTGGGCACAAGCAAACTGACAAAGTTAAACACATTTAAAAGTTAAACACTGGGGAACCGGCTGTAGCGCAATTGGTAGGGCTCCAGTTTACCTCATAGGAGGCCCCGGGTTCAGTTCCTAGGGCCTCCTCAAGCAGGCAGACCACCTCGAGAAGGCAAGCCACCACGGGCAGGGCAAGCCGCCACGAACAGGCAGGCCACCGCGCAGTGAGCTGACTCAGCAGGATGCCACAGCGGGGGGAGAGAAGCAGACACAGAAGAATGCAAAAATGAACACAGCAAGAACAAGCCAAAGGGGGGGATATATAATAAATAAAAGTAAATCTTTAAAATAAATAAATAAATAAAAGTTAATCACAAAGTTAAGCACAGATTAAAGCAGAAGAGAGAATTTTAAACTATCAGTATTTTCTAGGAACTTTTTAATCTTAAATGATGGCATATGAGGAGTTTAGTAAATGCCCTAGATCTTGATCCCTATAGAAGTTTGATATTGTTTACAAATTCCAAAAATAGGTATTGGATTATGTTATGTTTGTAAATGGGTTTGTCTGAGGTTTCACTTTTACTTGATTAAATAATGATTAAGGCTTTGATTGGGCCACGTCAGTAGGACATTCAGTCCCCCCACCTTGGTGGGCAGGGACTCACAGAGAAACTGCACTGCGCGAAGGGAGTTTTGAGTTTTGAGCTGGAGCCTAGGAAATGAACACACAGGAGAAGAACACAAAGGAATAGAGAAGGCTCCTTAGACACAGCAGAAGCCCAGGAGAGAGAGGCAGAGCTGTTCACCTGATAGTCTGTCTACAGCTGGCCTTGTGAAGAGAGCACAGCAGCTGAGCCCAGAGAGAAATGGAGCCCTAGAAGAGAGGAACCCAAGAAGCCTGAACTCTTAGAAGATGCCAGCAGCCATCTTGCTCCAACACATGACAATAGACTTTGGTGAGGGAAGTAACTTATGCTTTATGGGCTGGTAACTATATGCTTCTACCCCAAATACATGCCCTTTATAAAAACCAACCGATTTCTGGTATTTTGCATCAGCACCCCTTTGGCTGACTAATAGAATCCCCATTCACTCCCTATATTAGGCACAACCAAGTTTAAAACTGAGAAGGCTGTTTCTAAAAGGAGTTAATGGAAGTTTGAGGTGCATTTTCTCATCTTTTTAAGGAGACATGACCACGTGATTTCTGGCCCTATGATCTATCCTCCCCTTTTCCTTACACAGGTTTAATTGGAATTCAGGGTCCCAGACAGAGGCTGCTCTTGGCTATACTGTGGCCACATAGACAGCAGTAGGCAAATTTTCCTGATTCCTGAGAAGATACTCTGTGTGGGGAGTCTGCTGCTAGGCTAGAGACCATGCCCATTATTCTAGGAAGAATGAAGTAGCACTTTTATTAACCAAGCAACTAGGACAATTTTAACCAAACAACGAAAACAAGTAACCAAACAGTTTTAACCAAGGAGCTATAACAATTTTATTGGTCAGTTGGCCTGGCATCCCAGAGTCCAAGTCTGACTAAATGTATTTTACCCTCCAAACTGAAGCCCCCATTTTGGGGGATGTTTGCCTGTTCTCAGAACCAAAGCATTCAAGCGACTTAAGTCTTGGGGGACATTTAGAGTTATTGCTCTGGTTCCCGCAATCCTGGGAATCAAAGAACCCTTGCTTCTGGTTGTTCCCAGGATGATCTAGACTTGGGAGACATCTGGACTAGATTCTGGACCAAAGCTACCAAGCAGCACATGTGATTTTTCCTGGAAAATGGCTTGAAATCCCCTGTTTTTCCACCCATTTTTACAAAGGTCTTAAAAAGCAGTCTCATTTTATGGCTCTACTTGGGAATTTTGCAGCTAAACCAGATATCAAAGGCTCATTTAGATATTAGAGATCAATTGTTCCAGCCTGCAGCCTTGGGGGCCCTGCAGCGATAACTCTCTCCTACCATGGGTAGGGCCAAACGTTCACTTGTATGTGCATCTTCAGTTTCTAAAATATTCCAAAGCATTTTACAAACCCGAAATGAGAAATTCAATAGTAGGAAGTAGGAAGATTAAATATGGAGTCAAGGTGGATTATGAACACAGCCCCTGGTCCAAGACCCCCTAGGAAAGGGAATGTGAGCTTCTCCATGGCGTCCACCTCGGCCCTGCCCACTGATGCTTTCCCTCCCCATCCCAGACATAGTAGCTGGGTGTGGTCCATAGGAAGGTGTAGGAAGGTGGGTTGGCAAGGTTCAGATGCATGGGGAGACAGAAGCTCCCGACCTTCTGCCATGGCTACTGCCGCCAAGGGGTGAGGGTGGGAGAAGGCAGTGGCACCCAGCACCGAGACCAAGGCCTGAGGCAGCTAGCAAGACCAGGACTTTAGAGTGGAGATGCCCCATCCAGGCTGGAAGAGGCAGCTCTGCTGTGCCTGGTGCTTGGCCTGGGAACCTGTGTCTAGGCAGCGGACTACTTTAAGCCCTTGCCCTGTGCCCCTGCCCTCCTGGTTGGGGTCAGGTTGAGAAGTATCATGCCCCAGCCCCCTCTCTCAGCCTGGGATTATGTCCTGTGGGGGCCCATAGGAGAACCCATCGAAAATAGATAACCAAAGAGGGCATTAAATAGGCTGTAATTCATAGTTTAGACTCACCAATACTTCTTTCTCCTGGCTGGCTTGCCAAAATAAGTTGCTGGATTTTCTCTAGGTTCTTGGCTATGTTACAAAAAAGAATTTAAGGACATGCCAGTTTCATTAGGCCAGTAGTTTATTAAGAATATGAGAGAAGAGAAATGAGAGAAAACAGACTATGGGTCCCAAATTTACTTGCAGTTTGGTCCAGGCAGGGAGGAAAAGGGCTAAAAAGGGCTGATTTACAGATTACAAATCCCCATTACAGATTACAAGTCCCCATTACAGATTGTAAGACCCCATTACAGATGACAAATCCCCAGGTGTACTTGCATGCTGGTCTAGGCATAGCGAGAAAGGCAAAAACAGGGTAAAATGTTTCTGTACTTTTTTAAAATCATTTTTTAATTTTATTATTATTTTTAAGGATACTTAGATTACATAAATGTAACATAAAAAATATAGGGGATTCCCATATGCCCCACTCCCCACACCTCCCACATTTTCCAAAATTAACAACATCCTTCATTATTGAGGTACATTCATTGCAATTGACAAACACATTTTGGAGCATTGCCACAAATCGTGGATTGAAGTTTACAGTATAATTTACACTCTCTCCCACCCAGTTCTGTAGATTATGGCAAGATATCTAATGGCCTGTATCTGTCAATGTAATGTCATTCAGGATAATTCCCAAGTCCTGAAAATGCCCCCGTATTACACTTGTTTTTCCTTCTCTCTGCCTTCAGAACCTCCAGTGGCCACTGCCTCCATATCAATGGTAAAATTTATTCCATTGCTAGGATCACAATAAGTCCACAGTAGAATACCAGTAAGTCTACTTTAGTCCATAGTTAATTCCCCAATCCTGAGGATTCTGGAATGGTAATGTCCACTCTACCTCTAATTGAAATGGGGCTTCAATCACATAGGACTGATGGATGGGACTCTCTTGCTTGCAGTTGTAAACTCTCTCGGTTCCTTAGGATGGTAGTTGTCCATCATCATCTCCTTATTAGTTGTCCTGGGTGAGACCAATGAACTGGAGAGTAGATTTTGCAACTCTGTTGAGATTCATGGTCCAGCTAGCACATGGACAGCCCAAAGATTTAAATCTTTGGGGCATATACCTACCAACTCTAGTACTAACTATAGGTTTAAATAGAAGGACAGTAGAGCTATGTTTACGGAATCCACAACTGAGTCCAACTCTATAACACTGGGGAGCATAAATTTATAAAAGTTTATGGACCAAAATATAAACCATTGACCATGGTAAGAGGCTATGTTTCAATATTTGTACATCAGTTTAAACAAACGTATCATCCACATATAAAATATTGTTGATAGGGGAAGGGGGAAAAGGGGAAGGATATTGGGTATATGGGAATCCCCTGTATTGGGCACATAGACTTTTCTGTAAACTAAAACGTCTTTGAAGACAAAATGAAAAAAGTAAGATGCTGGGGGAATAAATGGAAGAAAATGCCACTGTACATATAGGACAACAGATCTTACAGTGCTGAATGGCAAGTGTCAAAAAAAAAATTTTAGGGGCCGGCCATATAGCCCAGTGGATAGGGCACTGGTATACCACATGGGAGGCCCCTGGTTCAGTTCCTGGGGACCTCTCTTAGCAGGCAGACCGCCTTGAGAAGGGCAAGCCACCATGGGCGAGCAGAGCCACCGTGGGCAGGGCAAAAAGCTGCCACGGACAGGGCAAAGCCGCCACAGGCAGGGCAGGTCTCCCACGAACGGAGCATAGCCAGCCATCTGCGAACTGAAGCAGAACAGACCGTGAATGGAAGCAGAAGCCGCCCACGAGTGGGGCAAAGCCGCCTGCGTGGTGACCAGCCTCGGTGCATCGCCACAACGGGGGGGAGACAAAGCAGACAGAGAGGAACACAAGAATGGACACACAGCAAGAGCAAGCAGAAAGGGAGGGGGGGATATGTAATAAATAAAAAATAAATCTTTAAAAAATTTTTTTAAAATATATTTTCATTTTTTTATTGTCCCAAATTTATATTTTTTATTTTTATTTTTTAAAAAATTTTTTGTATTTTATTTATTTTTAAAACAATCATTATTATTTCATTTTCTTATTAATTTTATTTGGCTATTCTATTGGCTTCACTTTTGAAGAAGTTTTGGATCATGGAAGGGTTAGACCTGTGGCAGGGGTGGATCACTGGTGTGGGGTGTGAGTGATGGGGGATACATGGGAGGAAGTTCACCTGGGCATACATTTAAGGCATATAAATGTTTTCAAACGTTCATGGGGCATTGTCACAGTGGGTGGAGATGCATACAATAACCGAAGGAATCTCAAATTCCCATCCTGGGGAGCTCTGCCACATTCTCTAATGGAACAGCAAGAATCCCCTAAGTACAGGGAGCAATGACTAGTGAAGGAGGATGGTCCATTGATGGTCCCTTGATATTGATGACTGTGCTTATGAACCTTTACTCTTGAAATTGAAACAGCCTAGTATTATAGGGTGCACAATATTTGCCTCCTGGAACCCTCCTTGTTGCTCAAAGTTGGCCTTTCTGTAAGCCCAACTCAGCACATAAATATGTTACCTTCCTCCCAGCTTTGGACATGACTGCACTGGCATTTTAAACCATGAATTATTCCTCCCACTTGCTAATTTTTAGGAGGGGTCCCAGTTGTTTGCTGTTTTGATTGATTACCCCACCCATCAATTCCCCAGGGGGCCTAATGATAAGGCCCCTTAGGATTATCTTGGGCTTTTCCTTGATCCTGGACATCAAAGAAAATCTTACAAGTTCTTCCATCCACTTTCTTTTAGGGGGTTCATTATCTCAGAGGATTTCCAGGTGGGTTCCGTGGCCATGTGTTTCATGGAGGTGTTTTTCTGCCAGGTTCCAGATTCATCTTTCTATTTGCTAAACTAGCCCACCCAGTCTCTCTTGTTTTAAATTTTATTTCACTATTAACAACCTAAATATCAAAACCCAGTATGTTTACTGGCTGTTAAAGCAAAATCTATGCAATGGATTGGCTTACACAAGGGGAATTTATCGGCTCATGCTTTGAAGCTAGGAGAAGTCCAGAATCAAGGCATCAGCAAAATGATGCTTTCTGCCAGAAAATTGTGGCATTCTGGGACTGGCTGCCAACTATTCTTGGTCTTTGGCTTTTCCATCACATGTGCAATGCACATAGCAGCCTCTCCTGCTTTCTGCATTCACTTTTTCATTCTGAAGCCAGGCAAGTGTTGAGTTCCTCTAGCCTGGCTATGCCACATAAAAGAATTGAACAACACACCAGTTTAGTTAGACCAGTAAAAAGAATTTATTCAGAAATGGGGGAAAAGAATGGAGCTTGCTGAGAAATGGAAGAGAAGGACAGAAATACACACCGAGATTTGATGTGGACTCATCTAGGCAGAGAGAGCAAGATTTGGCTTGTGTGGTTACCTTTTAAGCTATTAATTACTCCTCCCCTTGCTAATATTTGAGGGAGGGACCACAGGTCTTATTGGTTACCCCACCAATGGTGAGGGCCTTTTTGTCGGGTTATCCATGACCAATGGGGAGGCCTGTTTGGGGCCTCCCCTCAGCCCCGGAAAGAGTCCCAACTAGGACCTCAAGGTCAAAGTCAAGGTCTCAGTGGTGTCTCACGGCCATGTTGTCTGTTGGCCATCTTATGGCTCATCTTTTCCTTGTTTCCCTGTACTAACCTGCTCAGATCTGTTGAATTTCAGCTTCTGGCACTGCTCTTTCTTGCTCTTTCTCTCTCTGTGACTTTCCATATAAGGCCTTCAGTAATAGATTAAGACCCATCCTGATTCAGCTGGGCCACACCCTAACTAAAGTAACCTCATTAAAGGTCCCATTTATATGTATTCACACACAGAGGAATGGGTTAAGCTGAAGATGTTGTTCTGGGGCACATAGTTGCAAAACACCACACTTATTAATAAACACAGATTTAATCTGAGGCAATATTATATAAGGTTGATGAAAGTGGAAGGTAATG
>PVKH010012452.1:0-17262 GCA_004027955.1 Chaetophractus vellerosus
TGGTTTACATTTTAGACAGTACACTTATAAATTTTGATATTTAACATGACCTGTGTCCATCATTGTAAGATTATGTAGAACATTTCCATTGCCCACTGAATACCCCCCTGTTCATTCTATTCTATTCTTCTCTCCGCCTTCCCTGAGGACCCATGGCAACCCCTTGGCTTCAATCCCTGGATGACAAGATTCATAATTACATGCTGCAACACTCAGGTCTTTACACACTGGTTTGTCCTCCCCTATTAAGAAAAGCCCATGAAATCCAGAGACTCTCACCTCTCTATTTATGAACAAATCAGTCCTCCAAGGATGGGAGTCCAAACCCTTCCCTCTCATTATGTGGGACTCCACCCACTGATACAACACATCATGACAAAATGATCACTCACACACTCCCTAGAAATCTGCTCCAGGTGTGCCCTGTCCCATATGCCCCCCATCCAACACCACCCTAAACCAGTAACCTTTCCTTGTCATATTGTCATAAAAGCATTCCCAAATTCGTACTTTCAACCACATACCCACAAATCCCCAGTGTTCACCTGGTCCATCTCCCAAACCTCCCAAAGTTCCCTGGACCTACCAACCCACCTTGTCCAACCTACCCACATGTCAAACCTGAAACACCCAATAATATCTCTACCCTACTTCTATATCCCTTCAATATGCAATTAAATGCTTTCACCTTACCACACATTACATTCCTATAGATGCTGGCTCACTACCTTCTTCTCCCTTTCTATTTCCTGTAAACCTATCTTCCAGGCAGGTTTTCTGAGTCTGCTCAATTTGCTTAATTCATATTAGGGAGGTCATGTACTGTTCATCCTTCAATGCCTGGCTTGCTTCACTCAACATAAGGTCCTCAAGATTCATCCATGTTATCTCTTGTGTTAACACTGTATTCCTTCTTAAAGCTGAGTAATATTGCTTTGCATGTACCACATTTTGTTTATCCATTCATTTGTTGATGGGCATCTGGGTTGATTCCAACTTTTGGCAAAGTGAATTATGCCACTATAAACATTAGTGTACATATATCTGCTCATGCCTTTGCTTTTAATTCTTCTGGGCATATACTCAACAGTGGAATTGCTTGATCATAGTTAGTTTTTTGAAGAACTGCCAAACTCTCCTTCACAATATCTGGGCCATTCTGTATTACCAGCAGTGTATGAGGGCTCCCATTCTTCCATATCCTCTTCAACACTTATAGTCCTCTGTTTTTTTAATAGCCACCAGTCTAATGGGTGTAAGATGGTATCTCATTGTAGTTTTGATTTCAATTTCCCTAATAGCTAGTGATGTTGAGCAACTTTTCATGTGCTTTTTAGCTATTTTCATTTCTTCCTTAGAGAAGTGTCTTTTCAGGTCACTTGCCCATTTTTAAGATGGGTTATTTGTCTTTTTATTTTTGAGGTGTAGTATTTTTTAATAAATGCTGGATATTAGGCTTCTATCAGATATATGGTTGCCAAATATTGTCTCCCATTGGGTAGGCTGCCTTTTTACTTTCTTGATAATGTCCTTTGAGGTGCAAAAGTTTATAATTTTGAGGAGATCCCACTTATCTATTTTTTCTTTCACTGCTCGTCCTTTCAGTGTGAAGTTCATGAAACCATTTCCTATTTCAAGGTCCTGCAGATGTTTCCCTACATAATCTTTCAAGGTCTTCCTGGTCTTGGCACTTATATTTTGATCTTTGATCCATCTTGAGTAGATTTTTATATAAAAAAGGTGTGATATGGTGTTCCTTTCTCATTCTTTTGGATATGGATATGCAGTTTTCCAAGCACCATTTGTAGAACAGGCCACTCTCTCCCAGATGAGTGGGCTTGGTGGCCTTGTAGAATATCAGATGAATGTATATGTGAGGATCTATATCAGAACTCTCAATTCAGTTCCATTGGTCAGTATGTCTATCCTTGTGCCAATACCATTCAGTTTTGACCACTGTAGCTTTGTGGTATGTTTTAAAGTCAGGTAGTGTGATACCTCCAATTTAATTTTTCTTTTTCAATATGTCTCTGGCTACTTGTGACCACTTACCCTTCCACATAAATTTTGTAGTTTTTCCAATTCATTAAATAATGCTGTGCTGATTTTTATTGGGATTGCATTAAATCTGTAGATTAGTTTGGGTTGGATAGACATCTTAGTGAGATTTAGTCTTCCTTTCCATGAACAGGGAATATTCTTCCATTTATTTAAGTCTTCTTCAATTTCCTTTTACAGTGTTGTGTGGTTTTCTGTACATAAGTCCTTTCCATCTCAAGTTAAATTTATTGTAGGTATTTCATTCTTTTAGATACTATTGTAAATGTTATTCTTTTCTTGATTTCCTCCTCAAATTGCTCATTATGGGTGTTCAGAGGTGCTGCTGATTTTTGAGCATGGATCTAATAGCCTGTGACATTACTGAACTCATTTATAAGTTATGGAAGCCTTGCTGTAGATTTTTCAGGGCTTTCTATGTATAAGATCATGTCATCTGCAAATAGTGAAATTTTTACATCTTCCTTTCCAATTTGGGTGCCTTTTATTTCTTTTTCTTGCCTCAGTGCTCTAGCAAGTACTTCTAAAGCAATGTTAAATAGGAGTGGTGATAGTGAGCATTCTTTTCTTGTTCCCAATCTTAGAGTGAAAGCTTTTAGAATTTCACCTTTGAAGATGAAGTTAGCTGTGGGTTTTTCATATATAGCCTTTATCATGTTCATAAATTTTCCTTCTATTCCTATCTTTTGCAGAGTTATTATCAGGAAAGGGTAGCTGTATTTTTCAAATGCTTTTTCTGCATCTGAAGAGATGATCATGTGATTTTTTTCTTTCAATCTCTTAATGTACTGTATTATATTGATTGGTTTTCTTATAATGAACCGTCCTTGCATACCTGGGATGAAACCCACTTGGTCATGGTGTATAATTCATTTGATGTGTTGTTGAATGCAATTAGCAAGTATTTTATTGAGGATGTTAGCATCTAGTTTCATTAGAGAGACTGGTCTATAATTTTCCTTTCTTGTGACATCTTTGGCTTTGGTATTAGGGTAATGCTGGCATAATACAATGATTTAGGCAATGATACTTCTACTTCTATTTTTTGGAAGAGTTTAAGCAGGATTGGTTTTAATTCTTTATGGAATGTTTGATAGAATTCACCTGTGAAGCCATTTGGTCTTGGGCTATTCTTACTTGAGAGATTTTTGATAACTGAGTCCATCTGTTTACTAGTAATTGTTCTGTTGAGTTCAACATTTCATCATTGTAGGCTGTGTGTGGATTATAGGAGTTTGTCCATTTCCTTTAAATTATCCTTCTCTTGGCATGTAATAATCTTTATAATACTCATTTGATACTCTTTATTTTTGTTAGGTCAGTGCTGATATCCCCTTCCTCATTTCTTACTTTGTGTATTTGCATGTTCTCCCTTTTTTTCTTTGTTAGTCTGGCCATAGGTTTGTCCATGTTATTGATCTTCTCAAAGAACCAGTCTTTGTTTTTAATTTTTCTAATGCTTTCTTATTTTCTATTTCATTTATATCTCCTCTAATCTTTGTTATTTCATTCTTTCTACTTACTTTGGATTAGTTTATTGTTGTTTATCCAGTTTCCACGTGTGCAGTTAAGGTCTTTATTTTAGTGTTTTTTTTTTCTTTTCTGATATATGCGTTTATGGTTTTGAATTTCTCTCTCAGTACAGCTTTTGCTGCATCCCATAGGTTTTGATATGTTGTGTTGTCATTTTCATTTGTTTCAACGTATTTACTGACTTCTTTTGAGATTTCTTCCTTGACCCACTATTTTTCTAAGAGTGTGTTAACTTCCATATCTTTGTGCCTAATCTAGTTCTTTGGCCCTTACTGATTTACAGATAGCTCTGGAGTTTGGTACCTTGCCAATGGGCCCTACTTTGGAGTTTGTGCTCCTGAGTGACAAAGTTGGACTCAATTATGTTTTCCCTACACATGGCTCATCTGTCTCTTCTATTGAAACCTATCCTTGGTGCTGGAGTTTATAGGTGTACATCCAAGGGACTGGAGTATTTGGGCTGTCCATGTGCCAGTTGGGCCCAGAATCTCAGTGGAGTTGCAGCATCTACTCTGCAGCTCATTGTACTCACCCAGGACATCTAATGAGGAGATGATGATGTACAACAACCATCCCAAGGAGCAGAGAGAGCCTGCAACTGCAAGCAAGATGGTCCCATCCATCTTTCCCATGGGAAATAAGCCCCCTTTCAATTAACAATGGAGTGGACTTCACCATCCTAGAATCCTCAGGATTGGGGAAAGAACTATGGACTACAGTGAAGTTACTGGTATTCTACTTAGAGATATTGTAATTCTAGCAATAGAAGGATTTACAATATTGATGTAGAGCCAGTGGTCACTGGAGGCTCTGGGGGCAGGGAGAGGGAAAACAGTTGCAATATGGGGGCTTTTTCAGGACTTGGTAATCGTCCTGAATGACATTGCAATGACAAATTTAGGCCATTTTATATCATCGCATAACATGCAGAACTGTGTGGGATAGAATGTAGACTGCAATGTGAAGTATGGTCTGTGCTCATTGGCAATGCCCCATAATGCATTTAGCAATTGCAATGAATGTGCCACACTAATGGAGAATGTTTTTTTTTTTTTATGTGGGAGGGTGTGGGAGGTGTGGGGAGTGGGGCATATGGGAATCCTTATATTTTTGTGTAACATTTATGTAATCTAAGAATCTTTAAAAAAATGAAAAATATATATAAAAAGAATTATGAAGTGACTATTAAAGTTTTAATAAATAGTACTTAAATTCAAAATTCAATTTCAGTTTAAAACTGCCCAGAACCAGTTAGTAGCATTTTCATTTATCTGTAACTTTTGTAATTTTTCCTATATGTAACCTTTTTCTTGAGCTTGTTTTTCAGGTGGCCAACTGAAAGTTATGTAACTTGAGCATGTACAGAAATACCAACTGGTAACCTTAGATTACCTCCAAGACAAAAACAAAAAATCATTGGCCCTCAGAACCAAAGTTGCATTAATTAGGAGGCATCATAAGCAAATCCAATTCAAGAGAACCTTCAACAAAGGAAATTTTGTCTGGAGCCTTTCTTACCATACATGGACAAATCTGTGCATAACCAGTCAAGCTACACCAAGCTCTCCCCATAGCAACACCCATCTCCCTTAGTCCTCAAGTCAGGGAGACAGATTTGAGCCTTGAGTCTTACCTCTTGTCTCCTTGATGTTTGATCTTGCAATAAAGCTCTTTCTTAAAAGCCCAAGTCATGAGCTTGACTCCTGTGTGCATAGGGCAATAAATGTTTGCTGGACAACAGTTTCTATATATGAGCAGTCAACAGAAAATAAATCTTTAAAAAATACAATGTATAACAGAAAACAAAAATGTAAAGTACTCAGAAGAGAATTTCACAGTATATATACAAAATTATAAACTTTTTTAAAGACATGAGAGTGACTTAAGGAAATAAGGAGCTGCTGTACTTTATTCTTAGATAAGGAGATATTGAATAAAAGGCATTTTTTTCATTAGTTGGCTTAAATATTCAGTGCAATTGCAATTAATATCAGAAAAATATTTCTCAGGGAACTCATTGAGTTTATTGTAAATATATGTAGAATATCAAAGTGCATTAAAGCCATGATAAACCAGATGGATAAAGAGAAGGTAGGGAGATTGTTCCTCACAAATATCATCATTTATTATATAATATATGAGTAAAACAATGTGATATTAGCACAGGAATAGAAAAACTTAGTCCAGTATAACAAAAACAGCTCAGGAACATACTCATGCATGATCATGATATATGACACAAAAGAAAGTGCAATTTAATGGTGGGATAATGACCAATAATAAAATAATTATTCATGCTTGAAAAAGACATTTTCCATATAGGAAAGGAAAAAAAGAAATTTAGTCTCATCTTACACCATATAACAATTCATTTCCCAATAGATTATGTATTTAAAGGTAAACAGAAAACTTACCTTTTTGGAAAAAAATATAACCAAGTACAATTATCCTGTTATTATTGTGAAGGACTACTTAAATAAAACAAAAGATAACCATAAAAATGGAAATTTAATGTTTCACATTAAGAACTTTGCTTATTAAATGATCAGTGAAGGGAAAATACATAAACTGGAATCTTATGACTTAATAAGGGTTGGTATCAAAAATATATAAACAATCCCAATGAGATAAAAGGTAAACAAACCATTTAAAAAAAATGGCCAAAGATGAAAACAGACTTTTAACAGGAAAGAAAATCCAAATCACCTGTAAACATCTGAAAAGATGATTAATAATAATAGAAATAAATATTCAAATCAGAATGTAATAAGATTTAACCCTCACTAGTCTGGGAAAACTTAAAGGTATAAAAGACCATGTGGTGGCAAGGATATGAGATGATGGAAATACTCATGTATTGCTCCTGAGAGTGTTAATTTTACCACCTGCTTGGAGAAGTATTAAATATTAATTTGAATGTATGCATTTCCTATGACTGAGCAACTCAAATACTATTTATATACATTTATATATTTATATATATCAATAGATATTCTATATTTATATATAAATAAAAGATTCTATATTTATATACATCAATAGATAGATACATCAATAAATATTCTTAAAGATTTCCACAGAGATAATTTTGAGAATTTTACCTGAAATTTAGCAGCCTAGTTTGTATTAGTGAAAATAAATAACAAAAATAAAGGAAAGAAAATGGGAGACAAATTTTTCAATAATAGAATGGATAAATAAATTGTATATTATTCATACAAAGAAAATGTAGAAGGAAAAATGAGTAAGTAAATATATGCATCTGATAAATGAATCTCAAAAATATAATTTTGAAAGAAAAGTCATTCACAGTAGAGTTAAGGTCAAAAACAGGTAAAATTAGAAAACATATTGATTCATGATCTATATTGATTCTATCGATGTAAAATTAAATATGAGATTTACTAATGCACAATTCAGGAATTAGTTACCTTTGAGTGGGAAGGAGGGGATACAGAGGGGAAAGGATGTTCAAGACTATGAAGTGGCCACTGGATGCTTTGAAGGCAGGGAGAGGGAAATGCAGTTGTAATACAGGGGCTTTTTCGGAACTTGGGAATTATCCTGAGTGGCATTGCAATGACAGATATAGGTCATTTTATATCATCATAAAACATACAGCATAGTGTGGGAGAGAGTGCGGTCTACAATGTGAACTATGGTCCAGGCTTAGTGGCAGAGCCCCAAAATGTGTATGTCTATTGCAGGTGATGTGCCACACTAATGAAGAATGTATATGTGGGAGGTTGTGGGAGGTGGGGCATATGGGTATTCCTAAAATTTTTGTGTAACATTTATGTAATCGATGTATCTTTTTAAAATAATGGGTTAATTAATTAAAAAAATAAAGTGGCAGTGCAACCCCTCCCCCCCACCAAAAAAAAGACACCATGAAGGTACTGGTAATGTTTTATTTCTTAAGTGGTTTTGTGGTGTGAAGAAGTTCATTTTATTTTGAGGTTTGAGTTTCTCTCTCTATACATATAAATATAAATAGATAGTTACAGAAATGAAAAAATTATATTGTGCTGATAAAAATTAATGAATTATCCAGTCACATGCAAAATTGACTCAGAAGTCAATGTAAAGTATTAAAGAAATAATTTTTGTAATTTCAAATCTACTGGAAAGAATTAACATATACATATGAGTGGAATTCTAGAAGTTGAGAAATATTACTTAATGAGAAATTTGAGAAAATCAACTTAAATTTAAGAGAGACAAAATAATTCAGATGTATATTAATCATCAATTGATATCCCCTGGTGGTCAATCACAGTAGCTGGAAATAGAACAATACATAATAAACTCTAGTAAAATGTTTCAGCTTTTATTCTTGAAATGTGTTGACCTCTACTGGAGCTATGCTGAGACCTGACCCTTATTATTGGCCATAAAGCAATGAGGCATGATGAGAATAAATCAAATCTTAAGAAAATAAGTATTATTTCCCAAAGAAAGAGCTTCAGATGAGTTTATTCTATCGCCTCCAAACAAATAGACTCAGTTCTTCTCTGGAAAAGAATAGGTGACTTATTTTGTTCATCTAGAGGCTTCAGGGAACTTGAGTGTTCACAATTCTCAAACTCAATCTATAATGCCACTATTTCAGGATTCCATTTTTCCAGGGCTCTGTTGACTTAAGAGATTCTAGAAGCTGTGTATTTATTCTCCTTTAGAGTTCTACCACCCTTATGTCCAATTCTGGGTCTGATTTTGAGCATGGTCTAATATTTGGATTCTGGACAGCATAGCTCCAACAGAGCTATGGAAATCACTGACTTTCACAGCATACCTTAGGTTGCTTTTAGGCCAAATATGACCCGCATATCTTTTACATCATGCTTCTGTTGCCAATGTCAGGCAATGAAACAATGCTTATGATTATATATTTACCTTTAGCATTCAGGCTCCAAAGTTATTGAAATCCTAAGACTCCATCATTTTCCTTCATTTCATCTCAGTTAGCCCAAATGAGATACTGGTTTAGTGCCCTGCACATACAAAATAAACATGAGAGGATTTTAGGCCTGTAGAGAAAACTCTGACTTATGGAAATTGGAACCAGTGGAAAATTCTTCTCTCTTCTCATTCCAAATGGTTTGTCTGAAACAGAAATTTATATAGATGTTCGGAAGACAATCAAGCAAGATGGAGGAAACATCCTAATGCCTAACAGAGGCCAGTTGGAAAATGCACTCCATTATATATTTTTCTCTCCTCTTCCTTGCCTTATTTTCATTTTATTTCATCAGAGAATATTAGCACATAAGCTTTTACTCAATTTCCATTTCTTGGGAACCATAGGTTAAGATAATTAATATCAGAAGTTGCCTAGGAAGCAGACCCACTGAATGGAATTTTAGATTTTGGTTTCCCTCAAGTCTGAGCCCAATGGGGTCCTCATTGTTGTAGGAGTTGGTAGTAATGATCCCTGATATAGTGGCATGATGGTTACCACTGATTCAAATGAAGACATTCAAGAAGAGGGAAATCTTTGCCAAGTAACATATGCAAGTATGGATTCTCCATCAAGGAATGACAAGTCTAATATCAGAGAAGCTGGAGAGTAGTTGAAATGAGAGTTCTTTGACATTTTCCATTTTGTATCAGCTCAGACCCTGAACTTTAGAATTTTTTACAACATAAAGTACAAGCTTTGTGGCCTCACAGTATCGAATGAAATGAACCCTTGGTTTGTGTTCAAACTTCACAGGATATAAAGGATTATCACCTTTGGCATAATTATTTTTTAAGGACATGAGATGATTTTCACCATTTTAAACTCCACATTTGACCAATTTTTCTTTTGGAAGATATTTCAGTCCACAGAAGTGGTGAGAAAGAATTTTGGTGTTATAATCTCCCAGGTAATCCACTTTAAATGCCACTTGGAAATTAAGCAGAAAGTGTGTAAGTATATTTCCACCCCTGAGACTACAATTTATATGTAACTTTTGGTTTGGGGAAAAAATCAACATAAATACCAGTAATGATATTGCAAAATCAGGAGAGACTGCTTCTCTCTGTAGACAAAAACAGGGAAATCCTACACCAGGACAGCCTCAATGTATGGTGAAAATCATTAGTCTTTACAAGTGAAGGTAAATATTTATTCTGATTGTATTCTAAACACTGAAAACTACATTTAATTCAGAGTTAAATGAATTTATCTGAGTTCTTTTCCTGGTAAGTAAAATTCTAATTAACCTATAAGAAAAAGTATTGCTTTCAAATAGAAGATAAAAGTTTACATATACAAGATAATTGCATTTTTCTCTCTAAGTACTTATATTTCTTTTGAAATGTGCATTTTCCCCATTTTCCTTTGAGCATTTGAAAGCTTTAAAAATTTTTTTAATTAAACTTCAAAAAATAAAAATAATAGACAAAATGTACCCTAACAAATTATGGAAGCATTACTTTAAAAAAAAAAAAAAACTTTCCAGGCACATTTATCTTATTTAATCCTAAAAGCATGAAACATTTTTAATAAAAACTTCCCATTATCTAAGTAAAATGCAGCAAATGATTAGTTCCATATCCTTCAGAAGATGTCAAATAGAAGGTGTTTTTATGATATTGGGAAATTCATGAAGGAAATAATAGCAATTCTATTCAGTGTCACATATGGGGTGTAGAAGAGAAAAGTTAATTGATAGATAAATCAAGTGTGTGATATGCATTTTAAGCAAAAGAGAGAAATATAAATAGGAAAAAGAGGCACAATTCAAAAGAAATTAAGGAAATGCAGCAGAGCAGAAATTCATTGCTTTCTTCCTTCTTCTTTTGCTCCTCTATAGATGTTATATATGTGGGGTGAATTAATAGTGTGGAATATTATGTGTTTAGAACACCTTAATTTAGAAATCAATGTGGAACAGATTTAATGGGAGAAGAAAAGAATAATGTGAACAGTAAAGAGAAATGAAATAAGATTAATTCTTTTGAGTGACAGGAGAATACTTCAAAGCTGTATGGAGAGAAATGTCTTAGGTGAGAAAACTTGGGTTGCAGGAAAACTTAACAAGAAATATGTTCCTAGAATAATTTCAAAAAAGATTTGGAACTGAAAAATATATTATCAGTATACAGATAATAAGAAAAGAATTAAAATATACCTTAAAAATAGCCATTTTTATACCTATCAGCATTTATCCAAAGTGTAAAGACTATTTAATTCTCTCATTTCCAAAACAGGTGAATAAGATTGTAAATATTATATGAGTCACTACGTGTAAAATGCTGACAGTTGTGTTTAGGAGGTGGTAAGCATCTAAATAAATATTCACCATTATTACCACTATTTGATTTGAACTGTAATAACTTTCATTTTTATTATAATTTTAAGTCTTCAATGTATTTTCATTTATTATTTTGGTCACTATATATCCGATCTGTAATGTATACACAGCAATGTAAGGAAAAGCAAAGAGAAAAAGAAAAGATTAATTCCTATTGTACACTATGTGCCTAATAATATATACAAATGTGGGACATTGATATTAGAAATGCATAAATTAAAAGATGAGATATGAGTGTCAGGTAAATTTATTACCTTGCCCCAGATATATGGCCATGACTCTTTTCTGGTCTCTTGTCTGAATCCAAAATCTATGCACTGATTATTAGGCCAAATTATGAATGGCAAGAAGAAATCAAGGTACTATTGTTGAGTGTCTGAAGAACTGCTTTGGAGAAATAAATTAAGAATGAATTTCTTGGCTGTTCAAAGTGTGAATGATGAGATATTTGGAAGTATTTCAGTGAGTGTTAAAGGAGATAAAGATTTCTATAGGTTTAAAGAGCCAAGGAAAGCCTGCTAGAGATGGAGAAGCAAATGCTGTTTCTTGAGCATGGTTGTAATAAAAGGAACCAATATTTTACAGACTCTAATCTGCCATGATATATGGTAATGAATTGCAATTATTAACAAAACTGTTTTTAAGAATGTAGGGAAGGACTGAATCCCAAAGTTTAAGAATTAATAAATAACAGAGCTGGCTTAAAAATTAAAATACAGATTTTACAGATTCTAATCTAATACATTGTAGGAAGGAAGACTGAGATTGAAATGTAAATGTTCCTGTTTGGGTATGATCTATTGGGATTAATTCTTCCTACATATGCACATTGACTGTACCTTCCAGGATGTTGATAGAGGCTTTTGTGCAGAGTTAGGTGAGACAGGATGATTGAGCCCAGTAAAAAATGCAAGTTATAGATTTACACTGGTATTTCATAAGTTTACTGTGTGAATCGTTTTAACAAATAGAGAATATTTATGCAATATCTTCCTATTTCATGCTAAATTTGAGCAGGCAAAATAATGGGATTCTATTTTATTTCTTAAATTTCTTTTGTGTTTGTTAATGTAACCACTGTGTGTGTCAAGATTTTCTGTACCTGGCCTAAAAGTCTGTTCCTACTGCCTAGCAAGGAGCATGTCATACAGTAGAAACTCAAAATATTTTTTTGAGTTAGTAAATTATTTTGTCTTTATTTTGCTGTCAACATTTTGAAGCTCTTATTTCATGCAGTTGATTCAAGCTTTTGGAAAGTCCCATGTGTTGTACAGAAGGAAAGTGTATTATTATTTTAGTGGACAGATTAAGAGTAGGAGTGATTATGATGACGTGCAGAAACCTGGCTAAAGACATACCTAGTGAATTTGTGTTAGTGTAAAACAATCGCTTATAGCTGCTGTTACCAAGCTCTCTGAGTTACCTAAACATGAAATTCAGGATCTTGTAAATCTATTTTTAACAACAACAACAAAAATTTGGAAACAAAATGCAGGTGTTGGAAATGTAAGTTCTAATTTCATGAGATGCCTATGAATTCTAAGGGTATGTGATATTAACTTGGGGGCTGCCAGGAGGAACATTAAACTAAACGAAACAAAGGAGACAGTGAGTCATCAATTTATTTGCCTGTTTTGTCAGTATATAATCTGCTTAACATCAGATAGAGAATGTGCTCCAAACAATCCTGACTTCTTAATTAATGAAATTTTCTCAGTGCATTTTATACCATTGTTTCTGGTAAGAACCATGTTCCTCAAAGGCCTTATGAACAAAATAGTAAAATGATTTTAAACTCTGGGAAAGGGAAAAATGTGTGCTTATAACTATGAACACAAATTGGCTAATTAATTAGAATTGAATGCAACAGTGATATAAACAGATTATTTTTATAAAATAACTTCTATGTTTTATCTGATTATAGAAATACTAAGAATATATGCTATATTCTGAAAAATACTCCTTGGGATGATTTAAGAAATCATTATTTCTAAAATAAATATTTCTGTCACCTTTAATAATAACAGAAGAAATAGGGAAGCCATAAACTTTTCATTAACCCAAGTAATCCTTTGTTTATTAAAATAATAAATAATTTAAGTCCAATGGACTCTAAGAGCCAGTCACAGATGTGTGCACTGTTCTAGCCTCACCTTGTAGGGAGACTTCTTTTCTCAATTTTATGTATAAAAATATTATTATTTAATCTATTTATTTAAATAAAAAGAGATATCACAACTACTTATGATTCTCATGCTATCATTTTTATTCTCCATAATATTGTTAAATACATAATGTTTTTTAATCCAGGATTAGGACCTCAGATGAGACCAAAAAGATACTTACATTGAGTGTAAACAATTTAATAATCAAGATTAATCTTATTTGATTCAGTCTTTAAAATTAATGCAAAATTCCACAATAAACAAAATATCAAAATTTTAAATAAAGACAGGATCCTATCCTCTACTTGTAAAGCTCACCTTATTCACTTCACCCTAGACCTGTATATCAGGAAGGCAAGTTACTCCAGGACAAGAAATGCATCCAAACTAAGCTTGCCTTTGCACCCTATCTGCAAAGTAGATGCACATTTTTTTGTTACATATTCCCCCCTTTCTGCTTGTTCTTGCTGTCTTCATTTTTTTTGCGTTCTTCTGTGTCTGCTCTGTCTCCCCCGTTGCAGCAATGCGCTGAGTCAGCTCACCATGCAGGCGGCTCTGCTTCCATTCATGGGCGGCTCTGCTTCCATTCGTGGGTGGCTCTGCTCTGTTCTCAGGCGACTTGCCCTGCCTATGGCAGCTTTTTGCCCTGCCCACAGCAGCTCTGCCCTCCCACGGTGGCTTGCCCTTCTTAAGGTGGTCTGCCTGCCTGGAGAGGTCCCTGGGAACTGAACCTGGGGCCTCCCATGTGGTGAACCAGTACCCTATCCACTGGGCTACAGCTGGCCCCCAGATGCACATTCTGTTTCATTCCCTAATCAAATGCCACTATTAAAATCTTTCCCTTCCCAAAATAATCTAATTTATATAGTCAGTCTATTAATATAAAGTTTAGAATTAATTACTTTAAAATATAGTTAGGATGGAAGATTAAATAAAAGAATTTATTTCTATAATATGAACTCTGATTCACACTATGCTTATCAATATTTCTGATGTTGACATATCCTTTTTTTTTCATGCAACCCTTTTGAGCATTAACTGCATTAGACCATGGAAGCTGCCAATAACATCACTGAATTTATTCTATTGGGACTTTCCCACAACAAGAAAATTAAATATTTGTGCTTTTTATTATTCTTATTTTGTTACACAGCTATTTGGATATGAACCTGGCTCATAATGATCTCTGTCACATGCATTCAGCTCATTGACCAACCCATGTATTTCTTTCTTAATTACCTTGCTCTCTCAGACCTATGTTATACCCCAGCAGTGATGCCCAAGTTAATTACAGACTTGCTGACAGAAAGAAACATAATTTCTTCCACTAGCTGCATGGCACAGCTCTTTACCATGCACTTCTTTGGTGGCATCGAGGTCTTCATCCTTATAGTGATGGCCCATGATCATTATATGGCCATCTGCAACCCCTGCCCTACACTGTCATCATGAGAAGGCAGAGGCATGAGGTCCTGGTCATTGCTTGCTGTGCTGGGGCATTTCTGCTTTCCTTTGTCCAGTGTCACCTTGCTCTCAATTTACGCTTCTGTGGCCCCAATGAGATACATCACTACTTCTGTGATATGTATCCTTTGCTGAAACTGGCCTGCACTGAAACATACAGAGTGAGAATCTTAGTCATTGCCAATTCAGGAAGGATGGGTTGGTAACCTTTGTGGTCTTGATGACATCTTACATTTTGATGTTGTACACCATCCGGGTTTACCCTGCAGAAAGTCACAGCAAGCTCTTTCCACCTGCAGTTCTCACATAACGGTTGTGGTCCTGTTCTTTGTGCTTGTTCTCTTTATTTACATTAGACCAGCCACAAATTTTCCAGGAGATAAAGTGTTTTCTCTTTTCTACACAATCATTGTCCCCATGTTCAACCCTCTGATCTACACACTGAGAAACCTAGAGATGAAGAATGCCTTGAGGACTAGAGTGTGAATGCAAGTTTATTTATTTATTTTTTTACAAGATACTTTGATTACATAAATGTTACACAAAAGATATAGGGAATCCCATATGCCCCACTCCCCACACCTCCCACGTCCTCCCACATAATATTAACATGGAATAATAGCATGTGATATTATTAATTATGAATGATGCATACTTTTTCATTCTGCATTTTATTATAATTTTAGCATTTTCTTCTAAAAAAGTGTTTCCAGAATAATACTTTGATTTGATAAATATATATTAATTCATTAAATCAACTTTAAATAACCACAACATTAATTTTTATTTTCTTATTCTCATTATGTGTAGATCAAATAGAAAATTTTATATTACTTAATGGTCAATCTCCATTGTTTATTTTATAATTGAAGATTAAAAATTGACTTAAAAAATTTCCTGGAGGAAAGTGTGGTGCCGGAAACCAGCTTTGATTGTCAAGCAAATGATCTGAAAGACATCTGATACTCATTATACCCTGTTCAAGTGGTGTTTGTCTTATCACAAATATATTAAAGCATAAACTCTGCTATAAGCAAAAATTAACATAGCCACTAGCATCAGTACATTAATATTATAATTTACTTTGAACTGTTTTTCTTTCCTTATCTGCATTTCTTTCATTGTTCCCTGAAAATTTTTGTCATTCTTTCCTTGTTAATATCTTTTACACTTTTCTTTTAGTTTTTTTCCTTTGGATTTTATTTATAGATTGCTAACTGGAACCCATCTTTCTAGCTTCCTTATACTTTGCTTTTATGAATGTATCTCCAAACATACCTAAGCTACACTAATACCAACCATCCCAGTCCTAAAGGGCCCATAAGACTTATTATTCTTCCTGTATTTCTCATTAAAATAAAAAATGAAGCATCAGAAATTCAGAGCTATATTTCTGAACTCATCCCATGCTGTTGTGTATGCATTAAAACAATTTAAAGATCAAAAATTATTTATGTGGGATCTAAACATTAAACATATTTAAAAAGAAATAACAAATATGAAAATTGGGAGGATTTTCCTAAAATGATTTCAATTGGATCACTTTAAAAATCACAGTATTTTGGGGCCAGCTGTATAGCCCAGTTGGCAAGGCACCAGTTTACCACATGGGAGGCCCCAGGTTTGGTCCCCAGGCCTCCTCGAACGGATGGACCGCCTCAAGAAGGCAAGCCAATGCGGGAGGGGCACGGTGCCGCAGGCAAAAAGGCAAGCCCCTGCAGGCAAAGGCAAGCCCCCACGAGCAAGGGTGAGCCCCCATGAGCAGGTGGGACACCGATGCCCCGGTGAGCTGACGCGGCAGGTTGCCCCAGCAGGGGGAGACAAGCAGACACAGAGGAATGCAGAGAAAAATGAACACAGCAAGAACAAGCAAAAAAGCGGGGGGGATGTATAATAAATAAAATAAATCTTTTTAAAAAATCACAATATTTTAATAATTATAGTAATACTTATGCATATGGTATACTGCAATTCTTCTTTACAAGCAATGAAATGTTATAATAAAAATCATGTTAGTCATATAATTTATTGTCCAACTTGAGCAACATTTACTGTAAGAGGGTGTGTTACTAATAATTATGCTCAAACAGACATAAAATTGGATAATGTCAGGTGACCAGTAGGTCTGGCTACCAGTAGGTCTGGGAAGTCTGGACATCCCAGTGAAAAGTTCAGTACCAGTTGTGGAATCTCCACTTAGGATAACTACTTAGAGCCAAGGAGATTGTAAGCACAAAGGCAAACACTGGTACTGACATTAATTGATCCTGAATATGCTTAAATAAATTTTTTCTATTATCACCAAAATGAAAACTACAAACTTTCAATTTCTTATGGAATATACATATGTCTTAGAATATCCAAAGAATTGAAAAATATTTTCAAATACTAAATTAAATAACCAATTATAATGGCATTAAAAACATTATAGCAAAGAATGATTTCAATTAACACAAGTATTTGTGAGAAATTGAGAATTTTTTTCTTAGAGAAAACCTCCATAAATGCTAGTTTTTTGTTTTTTGGTTTTTTTTAAAGATTTATTTTATTTTATTACATATCTCCCCTCCCCCCCGTTGCCGGGACACGCCGAGGCCGGTCACTGCACAGGCGCGGCTTTCCCTGCTTGTGGGCGGCTTCTGCTTCTATTCATGGCCGGCTCTGCTCCAGTTCGCGGGTGGCTGGCTGCGCTCCATTTGCGGGCGACCTGCCCTGCCCATGGCGGCTTTGCCCTGTCC
>PVKH010012453.1:0-17276 GCA_004027955.1 Chaetophractus vellerosus
AAACCCAGAAGAGAAGGGAGAGCCCAGCAGATGCTGCCATGTGCCTTGCCATGTGACAGAGGAGAACAGGAACTCTGGCAGCCAGTGTTGGGAAAGAAAGCATGACCTGATGATGCCTTGATTTGGACATTTTCACAGCCTCAGAAATGTAAGCTTGTAAGCTAATTACATTCCCACCGTTAAAAGCCAGCCCATTGCTGGTATATTGTATTTTGGAAGCCTAGCAGCCAAAAACAGGACCAGAATGCAAAGGTGTCTAGGGCACATGGAAATCATAATGTGGCTGCGGGGGCAGATCCAGGTCTCCAACAAGCATCTCACCACTTTGTCAGGAGCACCTTCTCACTTTGTCCTGGACCTTCCCTCCCCACCACCCCCCCATGCTGTTCTGCAGAGGTCAAGTTAATAAACAAGGAGCCTGTTAAGGCACGTGGCACACTGACCTCAGTTTTAAAAAGATGGAGAGGATGGCTTTCAGTCAGCCACCTTCTAGATATTTCTGATTAGAAGTTTCCAAAAGTTTTAATCATGGCCAATTGGAGTATGGATATTAACAACAGCAGAAATGGTTTGGCTTTTCCAATGCTCTTAAGCGATCTTGAAGCATATTCCATCCCGAATCTCAGTGGCTAATTTCAAGATGGGGCTTCACTTGACCCAGCACATATTGAAAATGAAAAACCAAGAGGCCAAAGTGCCTCAGGCTATAGGGAGAATCCCCTCTTATCATAGCATCCAGCCATCTTTTCAGCTTCCCAGCCTTCAGCACTTATTGTTAGCAATGCTCAATTTAGTAAGAAATAATATATTGCCTAGCGATATCTCACTTATCTTATTTGGTTACCTCACTTCTCCTATATTTATGGCTAGACTCTGTCACCTTTGCTAATAGATATATATATTTTAAACAACTTAATGGTAAAGATCCAGTCTTGTGCATAGCACTTGAAATCCCCCAAAGCCTAGAAAAATGCCTCACTCACAGTCAATACTCCATAGAGATCTGTTACCTGATTGACACCTTTAAGGCCACAAGTACACAATTCTCAGCTTCATCTCTGATACTGTGATATGGCTGGTGGCCAAATCCCATGCTCTACTTCCCCAATTTATGGGTGAGACACGATTGTCCCCTATACACACACGCACACACACACCTTCCCTGCTCCCAAATTATATGAACAGTGGCATATACACCAAAAAGTCCCAAGGGCATCCTTGATGCAAGGGATTCTATATTTAAACCACAAATGATTCACCACCAACCAGGGTCCCCCAAAACTGCAATCTGTTAGGCTGTCAGGAAGAAGGGCAAGGGGAATAAAGTTAAACAAACAAACAAACAAATAAACAAACAAAAACGAGGTCACATCTCCATGTCTCCAGCCCATAAAACCCTCGACGAAGCTGTAAAAGCCAGGCCCGTATTTCAGCATGACCACGGACATGTTAAGCATGCGCTCTGCCCTTTTGTTTGAATTAACAGGACTCAGCTATGGCATTTCCCTCCAGCCAGCTCCTCTCAGGTCTCTCAGCAGTTCCCAAATGCATGTCAAGCTGTGACATTAGGTAGAGGACCATTCCCATGCGGTGGGGAGAAGATCCAGGCCCCTCATTGTACAAACACATGCTAATTGCAGAGGACATAGAAGTGACATGAAACAGGACGAATTTTACTCATTTGCCCTGATGCAATCATTCTTTTAAAAGAAGCAAGAGGGCTAAGAGTGCATCAGATAATTAAAAGCATTCTCTTTAAATTCTGGAGAGTGGTAGCAGGTGGGGGGATAGTTCATTCCAATTTTTGGAGGCTAAAGCAGATATTAATTGTATAGATATAGTTATCAGTGTTTGCACAGGAGAAACAAAGGCGCAATTGGGCAAAACGTCCTAAAGGGTTCTGCGTAACAAATTCTAAACTGGCCAAAGCAATGTGCTCAGCCTTGCTAACCTTCCACAACAGAACTGAACTCTTACCAGCCCCTCGGAAAGAGTCCTGAAAAAAAAATTGAGTAGCAGGATCATTAAATCAAGGAATTCAGGCCTGTGGTCAATGGGAATGAAATAAACTGGTCCATCCTGGCTGGGTTTGATCTTTTGCACCTGAAATTATCTGAGTTCTTTTTCTCAGAGTCCCAAAGTTTGTCCCATGATGATGGCCTAAAAAGCCAAAACTGGCATAAAAATGTCAATATTTGCTTTGCTATTCCATGAGTAAGCTATCACATGGTTGTCTGTTTTTATTTAGTCGACATAACCCAAGAGACGAAGTAGGAAAGGGCCTGGACTGAGATGTAAGAGCTCTGGTTTCTGGTTCTAGGCCTGGCTAGTTGGAATACCTTGAGCGAGTCACAGACCCCTCATTCATTAGGAGAGGATGCTGAGGCATAGGGAACAGCTGTGTCACGTGAGCTCTAAAGCCTCTTCAAGTTCCAACATTATATTCTAAAGCTGTCTTCTGCAGCAAGCCTGAAAGCGCTACTCAGGACTCCTCACTCCCACTCCTAACACAGTCCCTGGTATATATTTTTTTCAATGAAATGCCCAAAATAAGTAGTTCCTTTGGTGCTTCAAGATGTTGCATATAGTACCTATGGGTCTCCTGCATTATGAGAAATAAGCAAGGAGGCCAGGATCGCCTCACCAATGAAGGGGGAAGGAAGAAAAGCACTTAGGCTCTGAACTTCAAGGTGAAGTTCAAGGTGAAGCTTACCTGTTTGACAACAAAAGAGCAGATCCCATCCCCTAAAATCTACCTGCATGGACGGAGACAGATGTAGAAGTTGAATCTATTCCTTGCCTGTTTTCTCTACTAGGTTTATACCAGTTGATTAAAGAATGGACAAAGGTTGAGCTAGGGTTACACCCATGCCAGACCACCAGGTGTTGCCATTAAAGCGTAAATTCTGAAAGGGGATGAGGACTTCCCATTGGAGAGTTATTTACAGCCTCTTTGCCACCGCACCTCCCCTTCCCCCATTGCTGAGTGGGCCCAGCCCCTCCACCATCTGACATTCCATTCTTTCAACAGCTGCTGGCTCTCCCATTCTGTTCCCTTCACAGATGTGCAGTGCTGTTCTGAACATCCTGCCCTTGAACTTTCCCTACCCATACTTTTCCAAATCAAAGCCTGGCAATAAAAATGTCAGGGAGGCATGGAGAAAATTGAGGTGGGCAGGAGTATTTTAAAAAGAAAAAGAAAATAGAGAAAACAGAGATGCTTCACACAGTGATTTGTTTTGACTTTGTCAACAAAAGTTAAACGTATGCTGTGACTTCTCAGAAAAGGCATGAGGAGGTTGCTGCAGCTAATGTTTCAGGAAACTACCCAGAAAGGCTGGGTTCTACAAAGGAGCTGGGCAGAGAGTAAACTGGGACGCTTCCTTGCCTGTGCCATGAGTTGTCCGGCGGTCCAGGCTATAGGGTGGGGATGGCAGGGATGAGGCTGTAGCAGGGAGTGTGCTAAGGATGACAGTGAAAGCCAGCCTCAGCAGTACTTTACAGCTCACCATGCACTGTCACGAATGCACTCTACCCTGTCCTCACAGCCCTGCCAGGGGCCTACCACGATGTTGGCAACCTAGGAGGTACTCAGCCAACACCTGGGTGCTGTCAGCACAAGACTGGAGAAGGCCAAATAGCTTTCATATCATTCAAAGACCTCCATAGAAAACTCCTTTGGATCAAATTTTCCTAAAGTCCACTGCTTAGATAATATTTACTTTCTAGGCATATAAATGTTCTACAACGCAATGCAAAAATGATAAAGAATTAACTAGACTGTATAATGCTCCGAAGAAATAAAAAGAATTTATCTAGTGGGGAAACAGGGCCTCTTTTGTTAGCTCCCTGGGTGTACCAAATAACAGGCACAGAAAACTAGGTAAGGATGAGAAGAACAAAATGTCTTGCCACTTGTAGAGAATCCCTTAAGTGAGAGGGAGACCTTGAGAGAACATCAACTTTCCATATTCTTTGTGAACTTGACCCTATTCCATAACAGAACACCGCCACTTCCACTCAGATACAAGAGAAGAGGGTCTAATTAAGATATAATTAGGAAAGAATGACTCAAGGCCCAGACAGACAGAAAACATGCTAAGGCAGTATCCTAAAGGAAAAGCCTGGGGCAGAATGCACCTAAGCCTGCTGAGGTCCAGACCTGGCACCAAGGTGAGAAACGAGGAGATGGAAAAGACAAGGTAAGAAGACAGCTGAGTTGGCAGGATGAAGCTAAGTGACCTCTCATTCTTGCAACATCTCAATGAACCCATCTGGTCACTTCCATGGTCTGGACTCTCGCTTCTAGATACTTGGAAGAGACATGGCTTTAAAATGAGACGTGCTGGATTCCAATTTTGGCTCCACCACATTTAGCTACGTGGTTTTGCGTAATTTTCGCAGTTTCAGTCACCAGATCTGTAAAATGGGAACGGTAATATCTGATGTATGACGTTGTTAGGAGAAATGAAAGGAATTACATGTGCTAAAGACTTGGCACTGTACGTAGCACACAGCACATGACCAGTGAATATTAGTTTCATCCAACCACCTGCTCCCTCTTCCCTTTTAAGGGAGAATTTCCAGGCTGAAGGACAAAAGGTCAGGGCTGTGTGAAGACCGGGGTCGGTAAACTTGTCAGGTGGGCTCTGCTAAAGATTTACATCAACAATATGTAAACTTTATTTTCAGAGACTATAAAAATAATATGATCAACTTTTTCTTAATCTTAAAGATAAGCAATTTTACTGCCTGTATTCAGCAGTATCATTTTGAAGATGTTACAAATGAATGAATACTAAGTGAATGAATGAATGAATACACAAGTAAAATTAGACTGGGGTGCATTCTCAAATTTTAATGCCACCATTACTCTGGCAATCAAGTCCTTGGATTAGAAGTTCTTCAAAATTTGTGCTACTATTCCCTCCCCCCACATAACGTCCATATCCCCAAAATGGCACTGCTGATACCAGAAGCCAAGAGCAAAGCCTGACAACATCAGAAGGTACCTCCACTGTGGATCCGCCATTTTGGAGCAAAGTCATTAAGGAATATTTTAACAATGTATAACCTTTCAGCTACACTCTGAAAACAGCAAGTAGTTTGACTTTCAAACACATGAGCCTGCATTGAAGTCACCAGTGATCAGGACTTGACCTTCCTTTTCAGTATATGCAGCATTAAATTTTCATAATCCACATAACCGTAGCATAAAAAGTGGCAGAGTTTAAACATGAATCAAAGGAATAGGTATCTTCACACATATGATTCAGCCCCTTCCAGAATGCCCCAAAGCCTCTTTCTCTTCCAATTTGCTCTTGAAATTCTGGAAGCACCAGGGACTACTGCATTATGCAATCCATGAATCCTGCCCTCACACTGAAACCCTCCATTGGGTCTCTCTCTCTCCCTCTCTCTCTCTCTCTCTCTCTCTCTCTCTCTCTCTCTCTCTCTCTCTCTCTCTCTCTCTCTTTTTTTTCTTTCCTTATCTATTATAGAAGAATTCTTGTCCCGATGTCAAAGGAAGGAAGTAGACAGGAATGGAACCAGCAAAGTTGACATTTTCACCCACAGGGTGTCTAGGGGCTCTTTTGACTTGGTTTTACGATTTTTAAAAAATCTTTTCTTCATAGCATATCAGAGTGTGTGGGAAGAAAGGGCTGACGTAGGTATTGGGAGACCTCAAGATAGGAGCTGGAATGACATGTGCCTTCAACTGGGCATGAAGCCTTTAAAAAAGAATGAGAATGAAAGGGACCCCCTCTAGACAGTATCTGCCTAACTGGAGGAGATCTTTTGGGGAATGGGATACGTGGGTGTGGCAGCTGTAACATTCTCCTATGTTTGTTAAGGCACTGACATTTGTATCCATCCAAAGACTTGGGAGAACATCTTCCTCTGCTTAGGATTTCTAGAGAGCCTATCTCTGAGATGATGAGTCATAATTTTAACACCGGTTAATGTAATTATCTTTGGCTTCCAACTCCAGGAGCTCTGAGGACAATCTGTCTTTGCTGGATAATAATCACTTGAGGCTTCATGGAGAGACTGCCACAGTGATCACTCTGGAAAATT
Source organism: Chaetophractus vellerosus (assembly GCA_004027955.1). Classification (NCBI taxonomy): domain Eukaryota; kingdom Metazoa; phylum Chordata; class Mammalia; order Cingulata; family Chlamyphoridae; genus Chaetophractus; species Chaetophractus vellerosus. The sequence goes on from PVKH010012453.1 coordinate 6,079, forward strand.
AGGACCCAAAGAAGGGTTTCTCAAACCCTTGAATGAAAAAGAGCTACTCAGGGAACTATCTGGGCCTAACAAATGAAAAGGAAAGATGTGCAGAGAAGGATGCCTTTGGAAATGACTTCCTCCCACGTCTTTATGGTAAAATAAGCTTTGAAAGAGTATAAAATCATAAAAGCACTGATCGTGATATTCAGCTGGACTGCCTTACCCACCTCCTCCTGCCCAGAAAGTAGAAAAAAGCCCCCCAGACTGCCTCTCCACTGGCAACACCTGAAGTGCACAGTCTTGGAGTGAAGCATCCAGGCAGAAAACTGGAACCTGTTTTATATGTTAATCTGCAGACTCCGCAATTTTCAAAAGGGCAGGTGCAGAGAAGCCCTTGTCTTGAATGCCTGCTGCTGAGCAATTCCCTACCATCTGGGGGAGGCCAGCTCTGGTTAAACCTCACTGAGACAAGCCATTTTGTGGCCCATGACTGTCCAATTAGATTCATTCAAGGGAAAGCCTAAAGATTTTCTCCTGATTTATTTAAAGGGTGTAAACAATAACTAAAATTCATCTGAAGAACACTGGGTACTTTTTTCTAGGGTGATAATGTAATGTAACTTCCAAGAGAAGTTTAAAGCTATCTTTCCAACATGTCCAGATGGCCAGCCAATCCACAAGTGTGTTAATCTGGTGACAGTTCTCAATGAAAATGATGGATTTTCATTGCTTTCTTACCCTCTTTCCATTTGCAACTTTTGTGTGGATAGAACTTCATTTTATCTTGTTCACTAAGCTTGGTTATAATTTGTTCAATAGGTTCATTTTTTCATTCCTGAGACTCTATGAAAAAGGTTACTTCGTGGATTCTACCTTAATTCTCGCACTCATTTAAATTAAGCATGCTTCTGGCTTTCCCCACCAAGACGGAAAACTTTGTGTTGACTGGGCTGATCAGAACCCCTGCGGTACAGAATCTTGGGATATGTTCTCAGGACCAAACGAAGGAATGCAAAAGAATAGTGGAAAAAGCTATATAAATATGAGGTCTTATAAGCAAAGCAAACCACACAGTTTGGTGGCAGGGAACAGAGAAAGACTAAGGCTAAGATAGTCCCCAGGGAGAATGGAAACCATCTGGGTGGACTACCAGCATTTTTGCTGGGAAAGCCGAGAACAGCATTGAAGGTCCATTCCTGGAGCAGACTCTTTGCAAGTCCATAAAAGAAAACAGAATCAGAGAGGACTCACAATGCAATATTCCCAAGATTGAGCAGAATCATAATTAAATCCAAAGGACGCTGTGGTGGTACAGGGCATTTGGGAAGAGAGTCCTGATTTGGGGACTTCCATCCACTTCCATCCTCTCACATGGGGGCAAGAACACTGGGATCTACAGAACAAATGACTACCTCAGTGTAGACACTGTGAAAAAAAAAAGGACACCATCCAAACCCATCTAACAAGAACATTTTATTTCTGAGGAATACAAAAGAGCAAAAGGGGAGAGAAAGGGAAAAACAGCACAGAGGCAGCTGTCCTTGTAACCGATCGCCACACTCACCTCCACAGAAAAGTTTGCTTTCTCGGGGTTCACAGACTACATGCCCCAACCTACTTCCTGGGCCCTGGCATGGAAGCTGGCCCAGTGCTGTGGAAGTTGTCAGGGTTTTCACCCCGTGACATGAGAAAAGTGCCTGGAGAAAGAATGGAGAAATAAGCCTGGGAGCTGTAGATCGTTGGTTCAAAGCAAATATGGTTCAGAATTATGAAGAGCAAAGATTTAAAAGGGGCTTACCTTCGATGGTACAGCAATAGGGGTTTCCAACCCTTCTTGGCCAGGAAGACTGATGGAGGGAGCGTGTGGAGTGTCATCCACCGAAGGACCCTAAAGGACCCTCCTTCTGAGCCATCCGGGAAGCAAACTGGAATCTGTTTTACTTGTTCATCTGCACTGTGCACAGGGATGGGCTGAAGGAACTCACTTCCTCAGACTTGGCTGGTTCCCAGGGACAGGTTATTAGAGGAGTTGTTTTCTTTATTTCCCCTGACATGATATTTTGGCCTCTGCGCCCAAGTGCACAAAATCCTTTGGCTGGTGACCAGACAGCTCTGAGAAATTTGGAGTTTGGGTGCATATGAAACTACCACCATTCTGAGCCACAGGAAACTAGTGCTAAGCTCAGAATTCAAGTAGGCTGAGGTCTGAGTCAACGGCAGCATCAAGCAAGTTTTCCTACTATCCAAGTCAGTGTCCAATCCTACTAGGGATGGAGTCAAAGAAGTCAAAACATTCTCACGGTGGACAATGAGGCGAAGAACTCAAGACCACTGTCGCCAGAATTGTCCAGTTCATGTCACAACATAAAGGCCAGTCAGACTCCAGCCTCGCTTGTTTCCCAGATGCTGTCACCTTCAAGCTTGCAACAAGAATAGCGGGAACGGATGATACAGCAGAGCAGGGGAGGAAGGGGGAACCTGCAGGAACCGGGGCAGAACTGGCTGCCATCTAGCAGCCCTGCCCAGCGCCCTCTTCTGCCTTATCACCTATCACACAGATCTCATCCCTAAAGCACCAGTTCCCTCAGTGGGTGCTCAAGGGATCTGCTCAAGTGTCCACTCTAGGAATTTTCAGGTGGCCAAGGGCCTCCACCTCTGGGAGTCATCACGAACTCCTCTATCCCATCTCCTGACCTTAACAAGTCAAGAAGCATCAGCACACGATGCTTCTGCCAACTACTCAGTTGGAAAGTGCAAAGGATAGCGCCATGATTTCTAACCTGACCTCCAATAAGACGACGGCATTGGAAACCCTAATGGGAAGAGGCTCCTAACGCCATGACAAGAAAGGTTCAGACCCTCAAATGCTGAACACAGTAACCCTTCCACGGGTTGCAAATAGCATCAAGGTCCTCTTCCCTCTTCACATCTTCAGTACATAAATTTCCTCAGGAAACAGCTATTTTAAAATAAATAACAGTCAGCAAGTAGACTTGACCTCTGAAACTTTCTCCCTCCCATGCCAGCAGATTCCAAGTCGTGGTCCTTCTGGTAGCCTTCCCATTCAGAAAATCAGCACACAACAGCCCTGCCTTCCTCCAGAAGCTTCCCAAACTCAGGAGGCTCCTGAGAAGTTTGGTGTTAAAGTGAAGAAACTAGCCAGTGTAAAGGGTCATGATTGTTGTAGAAAAGAGGGCAAGAAAATGCATCCGAATACTCACTTTGACGAATCTATGAAGTATATTACAAGTGCACCAATGCTGAGAGCAAAGACTAAGACAACCTGCAAAAGAAAAGAAAAATGCCATCACTTAGGAGCTGACCGCTGGAGTGTTTATTTTTTGACACGCGGTAGCAACTCTGAAAGGCGGTGCCAATCTCTTTGTGGTGCCTGCTTTGAAACCACAATGCCGTACGTGGCTGCTCGCATATATATTATATTACATGGCTATTGGCTCTTTACACTGCAGGGGGCAGCAACCTCACTCCCAGCCAACAGGGGTCAGGGCAGACTTTTGTATCCTGTGACATCGGGCTTTTATCTGGGACCGTCCGTCATCTCGCGCTCCAGTTTCTTCACAACTGAAGTCAATAAACTTCAGTGGGAAAATGGCAGGTAAAAATTTGAGGTAATACAATTTTCCATATTATACGTGACCTAGAGCCAAACAGAACTCCGGCAGAAGAAAATCAAGTTTCAACAGCTTTCTTGAGGTTTCATTTACATACCATAAAATTCACCCATTTTAAGCGGACAAGTCAATGATTCCATTTACCAAGTTGTGCAAACCATGACCATAATCCAATTTTAGAACATTTTCATCATCCTGATAAGACCCCGTATGCCTACTAACAGTTAATCTTGTTCCCACCCCCAGCCCCAGACAACCACGAATCTATTTTCGATCTCTTTAGAAGGAATAGCAATTTAAAAAGCATAAACCTGCTTGTATGTGTATATGTGTGCTTATAAAATGTTTATTTCATATTTTGAAATATATATTCAAAATATTTAAGAAAACTGCTTAGGTGCAGGAAGCCAAATGGGTAATTTCATTAGGCCAGTTATATGACAATCCTTATTCTTCTTTACACACTTCACTCAAAATTAATCACCACTGATATAAATGACAGTTTTGGCATCTCTTTCTTTGGACACCTGTCATACGAAAGTCCATCAAATGAAAATACAGCAGATTAGGCTGGTACTGACACTTCTGTCCTCACTCAAATTCTAATTTATTTAACCTTTCACAGAGGAAACTATTAGTGCAATTAAAGGATGTTCAGAAATAAAAAGGACGCTAACAGCCAACAATTAAGTTCGAGAACAAAAAGTAAACACACACAATGCCAGGCCAACAAATGCCTTGCTGACATGCTAAAATGCTAAAGGCATTGCAGACTGAAGGGTGTGAACAAGTGGCAGCAGCCTCAGGCTGTTCAGATACTGACATCCCTCTGGCATTGGCTGGAAGATTGAGATGGAGCTCAGCATAAGTAAAGACTAGGTACCAGTGATTAAGCGCTCTCATTGTGTGTGTGTGTGTGTGTGTGTGTGTGTGAGAGAGAGAGAGAGAGAGAGAGAATCACAAGATTACATGTCTATATTACATGTACATACCAAAGCAATTGATGGAAAATGAAATGCGTGAGATATTTATTAAAACATTGCAGGGGAGTGGAGCCATGTGGCTCAAGAGGTTGAGTGCCTGCTTCCCACATGGGAGGTCCCGGGTTCAGTTCCCGGTGCCTCCTAAAAACAAACAACAAGCAAACAACAAGCAAACAAACAAGGGAGCCAACTCAGGGGAGCTGATGTGGTTCAGTGGTTGGGTGCCGGCTTCCCACATATAAGGTCCTGGGTTCAATCCCCAGCCCCGGTACCTCAAATAAAAAAAAAAAATTGCAAAATTCTGTGGCCCTAGTAGGGAAGGAAGGTGGGCTACGTGGTAAGGAAAATGCCAGTCAAAATAACTGGACAATGTAAAAGGAATGCATAGTTTCATAGCAACTTGATAAATTCTGCTTCTGACAGGAAATGTCTAAAACACACACACACACACACACACACACACACACTCAAAACCCATTGAGGCTTATTTTATTCTTCTATTTGGTTTTAATAACTAAAACATGCTCTGGTTGAATCCAAGGAAGCTCCTGCAGTTTCCCATATTTACCATCAACCAGTACTAACCCACCCCGCCCCCTTGCCTCAGTATCTCCCCTCAGACACCTTCTCACACACACATTTGTTGCAAAGTTACAAAGAAAAGCAAACAAAACATAAACAGACCTCTGTTTCTTCCTCCATTATCTGAAAAAGGCGGCAAAGCGAAAGGTTTGAGATTACTCTTGGATCTGTGTTGCTATTTGTGAGACATAAGCAGTTAGATCCTGGCCCTGACCTCATTCTCAAAATGCTGCACAGAGAGAGGGTGTGGCCAGAACAGAGGGGAAGGTGTCCTCTTCATTCATAAACAGCTGGTGCAAGACTAATCCCTGTCAATTTAGCTTCATGTGTGCATATCTGTAAATGTTGGCCTCCATCAAAGGTGGCTATACGGGCCTGAGTTATTGAAATCCATAGCTGTAGGAGGAGAAACAGGGAGGAGAGGAAGGGAGGAAGGGGAAGGGAAGGGAAGGCAAAGGGAAGGGAGTAAAATTTAAAAAGTCCTTTCAAATGCCATTTGCACCACTCTGAAATGAACTTAAAATCTAAGCTCTTCTGCAATGGCGGATGATGTCTCAACATTGGGGTGGCCAAAGTGGCTGACATGAATTCGTCCCAGCTGCGTCTGTTTGGTGTCAGTGTTGGGGAATAATGCATTGCCTATTTAAGCAAATCAGCCAGTAATGGGAGGAGTGAAGGAATCCTGATGTCCTCTTAAGATGACATCAATCTCAGCATCTCTCAGATAGAGTGAGAGAGGAAAGAAATCCAGGGAGGAAATGACCTCCAAAGCTCCTGTGAACTGAGGACCGTGATGAGTGAACCTCTGCTTGGGTCCACACATTCAGTCCAAAAAGCTGTCTCTAGATGCGGTCCCGGATGTTTCTAGACTGTTGCACACCCACCATGACCCACCACCACCCACCATCACCCTCCTTACATGGAATGATTAATGTGGAGAGAGTTTGTTTCTCAGTATAGAGGGAACTGTGTGTTGTGATTTTTAAACTTGTTAAATGCATCTTTATCATGTCTGGCTTGATTACATTGTCAGCCTGGATCCAGGTGCTATAGAAAATAAATCATCCCTTTGGATTTGGCCAGGAAAATAGGAACCCAAGAGAGATTCACTTCAATAGCGCCCTAGCAAAGCCAGCTCAGAGGGGGCACGTTCTCTTCTCCAAGTGCTCCGAGGGTACCAAGCAGAGGTCAAGAGAGGCTCATTAATTCTCTCTCTGGAAAATCCCCCATTGTCTGAGAACTCTACTTTAAATATACAAGAATTCAGTCTGACAACACAAAGTGATTCGATTTTTGCCTAAATGCCCAATAATCAAGTATTTAACATGTGTGATGCAAAAGGCCTTAAGAAATGCAAAAGAAGTAAACCCACTTGGAGTCATGAAATATAGTCCCTTCTAGAGTAATCCTTACATCGCATACTCCTATGCTGTTATGCAATTCGTGCTAAACTGTTTGCTAATGGCGACGTATATCGCGTTATTGACTAGGCCAAGGGTTCTTAGCCAGGGGTCCATGGTTTCAGGGGGTCCGTGGAAAGATTTTAGGGTATCCGTGAGCTTAAATTGAAATAAAAAAATCAACTTATTATCTTTATTTCCTCTGACCTCTAACTGAAAGCTAGCATTTCCTTCACTTATGAATATATGTAAGAAATCAATTACAGTCATGTTCATTTCACATCACATTACAGTTGTTGCATATCTCAAAAAATCGCTTACGCTCACCCATACTTCGAAATTACAGTCGTGGTTAGACCTAACGCTAGTTGAGTTTCATAAAACTCTCTGCCGCTACATTCTGAGAAGGGGTCCGTGGTTTTCACCTGATTGGTAAAGGGGTGCGTGGAACAGAAAGGGTCAAGAACCCCTGGCCAAGGTAGAGCATCACTAAATGGAAAAGGCTTTCGAGAAGGGCAGGAGCAATGCGGCCCTTGTCTCAATATCTTCATTCTCAAGGTGGCCTTTCTTCCAGCCTGTTACAGCTACCCTAAAAATTCCTTTGGCGAGTAGGGAGGGCTACTGGAAATCCTTCTGTGCACTTCCACAGGCCAAGGATAAGGAGGAAGGAAGTCCAAGGGACATGGTAAGATGAGGCCAAGAAAAGCACAAATAGTCCAGCAGCACAAACATACTTGCCCTCCTGCAGCTCAGTCATAGAATAATCCTTTACGCTACAAAGTATTGTCCCACCCAAGAGCTTGTGAACGGGGGCCTAATTATTCGAGAAAATTTGAACATTCCCTCTTAGGGCACAACTTCTGCTCACTTTCACTAGAGCCCGCTCAGCTTTCCTAACTCCCCACAGTGTGTTGTGGGTTTAGCCAAATCACCGTGGCTACTTTGAAAGGTGCTAATTGCCATATTCTTAGATTTACTGAAAACACCCATATGCTCTGTAGCGATACTGGGTACTGAGTGATATTTACAGAGTGCCAGATCCCTAAAAACAAAAGCAATTTGATAAATGTCATCGGAACAATGGTGATGGTGAGTCATCTATTTCCAAAACTCCAGGCTCAAACATTTCATGTGATTGCACACAAGACTGCCAGGAAAACACGCTCACGGAGTGTATTAAAAAAGTCTGTCCCTAACACCTGACATGAGGAGTCTGGTGATAGATGGATAAATTTCACAGCCATCTCCATAGACTGAAATCCGGCAGGCCCTGAAGTTCTTCTAAATGCCTCAGAAAGTTCATAAAAATGGAAAATAGTGTGGCAAGGCAAAAATATTCCTTCCCAGGCAGCTGAAACTCTCCAAGGAAAAGAGAGATCCAGTGGTTTAAAAATGGAGGCCAGAAGCTCAGAAAAGATGGCTCTTCAGAGACTTGCCTGCTCAAGAAACTGGATTCGAATTGCTGAGTTTGGGCTCAAATTACACGTGGCTACACAGGCCCTCGGAGATGGATTTGGAGCAGGGGCTCCCAGATGTAGCCACCAGCAGATTTTTACCACCTGAGCTCTCCTTAAAAAACACAGATGCCCTCTTCCCACCCTGGGACCAGGAAGCCTTAGCTCAGGGAAGTCTGAGCAGCTCTATTTTTAACAAGCTCTTCCAGTGATTCTGATGTATGGCCAAGCTGGGAATCGCTGAATTAGAGCCATTAGGGGAAACCACTTAGCCCAAGTCAGAGATTAATTTACAAATGTCGCCTTAACAATTAGCCCATTAGAACATATGTATGAGACCTGCAGGTTTCGAGAATCGTGCTAGGAGGACTCCAAAAAGTACAGAGAGTCGGACAGATTAATTCTCTCCTGAGCAGGTTTCACACATCCTGCTCAGCTCAGGGCAGTGCCAACGACCCTAATTAATGATTCCACAGGTTTGAGAGGGCCCACCTGGCTAATGGCAGCAGCGACACCTCTCAGAAAATGGACAATTTCCTGTCTATGATCCCGAAGGCACATAACTCTACTTTTTTTTAATTGAGGTATCATGTATATACCACAAAATTCACAGAAGAGAAATGATAAAATAAATAAACAAACGTAAGCTCTCCTTAGGCACAATAATCTGGGGACATTTTGTTTACGAGAGACAATCTCATTCCAACATCAAAATTATAATGTTTGCTCTGATGAATTTAACAGCTCCAGCAAACATTTATTGAAAGCGTATGCACAAGCCCCGGAGTGAGAGACCGGGAAATACAAAGCTAAGATAGCTAGCAGGCTTGGCTTTTGCCCTTAACGAACATAGAACCTAGAGGCTAGAACCACCCAGAAGTCCCTTGTGAAATTTAATAAGTGCTACATATAGAAACAGACTCTTCTGGGATGTGAAAGGGAGGAGAGGGTATGGAAATCACACCACCCCCTTGCAGACTCCCAAAGTGGAAAGGGAATGGGGGAGACAGAAAACCCTGGAAGAGGAATGGAGAAATCGTGGTTGGTCCACCTGGGTGTTCCAAGGAACTGCAGACACCAGCTGCAGACAATGGCTGATGTGGCAGGAAGAGCCCAGGGCTGGAAGTCAGGAGGCCTGGGTTTGAATCTTGCCGCTGCCCCACTAAGCAGTATGCTCTTGAGTACATCACTTAATCTCTCTAGGACTCAGTTTCCCAATCTGTGAAATGGCAGGATTGGAGCAGATGACTATTAAGTGGGGATGTTGGCACGTTACTGTATACAGTGAAAAAGCAAGAAGCTCCTTTGATCCAGAAAGGCAGCACCCTTTTATGTCAACTGTATACCATCTGTTAGCCGTATACCATCTGTACATTATTATAATTCGGCATGACGACAATAATTCGTGCCAGTAAATCTGTGTCAGAGAGACGTGTTTATTTCATAAAATCAAAAGTGCAATCCCCGTGGACACCCAGATTCATAGTTTGTGTTTCCAGCATCACAATCACTTGCTCACACAGCATGTCATCCCACACAACTCAAAATAAACAACAAACAAATAGACACACTAAAGGGGAGCTGCCAGTCACCTCTCTCCTGGGTCTGTGGCCCCAACAGGGGCATGCAAGAAGCTGAGTGGTGGTCCTGACCTAGCCCTGTCCTCCTGCCTTTGTAATTCTTTGAAAATCCCATGTTTCTGCAGGTTTTACTCCCAGAAGCTCAAACTCTGAGTTTGGATGTTTTCTTAAGGGAAAGAAAGGATTTTCTTTCTCTTTTTTTGCTTCACAACCTGGCAAATATAGTAATATGTTTTTCATCCCTAAACTATCATTGGTTCTCAATAGAAGATATAATCTTATTATCAAAAAGGTATTGTCATCACAAATAACAAAAGATCCATAAAGTATAAAGCCAATATTTTGATAGTACCGCTCAAACATCCAAAGGTCCCCTAAGTTTCCTATCTAATATCCTGGGTCATTACTTTTTGATTTATGGGAGTGCTTATACAAAAATGCTGTAAATTGATTCACTGGAAACTAAGACTCCAAACAACAGTTTAAATATAGATGTACTCACGATGAAAGACAGGAAAAAGAAAGAAAACAGTGCTTCAATAGTTTGTATTTGGAATTACAGCATTAAATTAATATTCATGGGACTTCCAGATAACAGTAAAACTGGGCTTTATTCATATATAAAGAAGCTTAGTACAAAGGCCTATGATTTCACAGAAATTTGAATCTGGTGCTTCCAAAAATGCAATACTTTGAAGCCATACTTAGTGTACAATGGACTGGATTCTTAGGACAAATGATATAAATTGGAGAGGGCCCCAACTTAAATTGCTTCAAATGACTTCCACTACATTAGGTATGAAGAAAAAAACTCTCTGACACAGCCTACACTGGCCTCATTTCCCTTCTCTGGACTTATCTTATGCTTCCTCCTTCTCTAGGTTACAGTTTCTCTGAAAATTTCAGTACACCTCATTACCCATGTTCCTCCCCCCCATGCCCCGCCCCAACTACCACATGGCCTTTGCACACACATTTCTATTCTCCTGGAAGAGTTACCTCCCACAGTAGATTACTCAACCTTCAGATCTCAGCTCTATTGTCACTTCCCTGCCTACCTGATGAGGGAAGGTTCCCCATCAGCTGAATCTGTAGCTCTTCTTTCTAGCACTTACCAAGCAGCAATTTTACCTCTTCATTTATGCAATCATTTGATTAATGGTTCTCTCCCCTATTGGACTGTAAGTCCTATGAAGGCAGGGTGCATGTCCATTTTTACTCCTCATTAAATTCCAGGAAGGGAATAAAGTGTCTTAATAGCATTTGTTAAATAAACACTTAACAGAGTAGACTGGAGAGTGAGTTTGGAGACTGGGGTGAAATGAAAGCAAAAGAGAGAAGGTCATGGGTTACTCTCAGAGTGCGACTTTGGAGTTTAACCCCTCAGGCAGGGGTGAGAGAGTTTCAGGTGATGATAGAAGCCCAGGAGAGTAGGGGTGAAGAGCAGCCTAGTGGAGGAGTTTCAGGGTCTGGGCAGCACAGGTGTCAGCCACAGAGTCAGGTGCACAGAGCTGAAGGTGACGGCTGGAGCTGAGCTACAGAACAGAAGGGCTGAGCATAGAAGCCGCCACGGAATCATGGGGAG
>PVKH010012454.1:0-17267 GCA_004027955.1 Chaetophractus vellerosus
GTTATCATTATTATCTCATTTTCCTATTAATTGTATTTGGCTATTGTTTTGGTTTCATCTTTAAACAAGCTTTGGATCACAGGTGGGTTACAACTGGGGTGGGAGAGGATTTTTGGGGGGGTCAGGGGTGGGGGTTTCATGGGAGGAAGTTCACCTGAACATACATAAAAGGTATATAAAATTGTTCAAATGCTCATGGGGCATGGTCACAGTGGGTGGAGAATCACTCAATAAATGAGAGAATACTGAATTCCCATCTTGGCGAGCTCTGCCACATTCTCCAAGGGAGCAGCAACTGTTCCCTGAATGCAGGAGCAGTGTCTGGCTAAGGAGGATGATCCACTGATGGGCTCTTGTTATTGATGACTAGTCTTACGAGTTTTTGATCTTGAAACTGAAACTTAACCTATTGTTATGGCATGCCTAAGGGTTGCCTCCTGAGAGCCTCCTTGTTGCTCAAATGTGGCCTCTCTCTAAGCCAAATGCAGTATGTGAATGCATTACCTTCCTCCCAAAGTGGGACATGACTCCTGGTAATGAGCCTCCCTGGCACCGAGGGATTACTACCTAGTGCCAACTGGCAATATGACTGGAAATAGACCTTGAATAAAAGGGGGAAAATGTAAAGACAAATGTGTTCATATGGCTAAGAGCCTTTAAAGTGAGTCAGGAGGTCATCCCAGAGGTAACGCTTATGCATATCTCAGTAGGACCTCATATGCTTCCAAAGTGGATATCACCCCAAATAGAGAGGCTCCTGAGGGCTCTGGAGACATCCAGGTCCTATATCAGGGTGGAGAGCTCTGGAGTTTTGTGCCTTATCAGTGGGCCCTACTTTGGAATCTGTGCTCCTGAGAGTGACAGAGTTGGACTCAAATATGTCCTCCTTGCACACGGTCCAAGAGTCCCTTCTCTTCAAACCTATACGTGGTGCTGGAGTTTGTAGGTGTACTTCCAGAGACTGTAGTCTTGCACCTGCCCATGTGCCAGCTGGGCCCGGAATCTCAGTGCAGCTGCAACTCCTACTCTACAGCTTAATGGACTCACCCAGGACACCTATCAGGGAGATGATGATGGACAATGGCCATCCCAGGGAATGGAGAGAGTCTGCAGCTGCAGGCAGTATAATCCAATCCATCTTATCCATCGAATATAAGCCCCCTCTCACTAGGAGGAGTCACCATCCCTGACTCCTCAAGATTGGGGAAAGATCTATGGACTAGAGTGGACTTACTGGTATTCTGTTATAGACATATTGTCATTCACGTAATAGAAGAAATTACAACATTAATGTGGAGCCAGTGGCCACGGGATGCTCTGGGGGCAGGGAGAAGGAAAAGCAGTTGTAATACAGGGTTTTTTCGGGACTTGGGAATTATCCTGAGTGACATTGCAGTGACAGATATAGGCCATTTTACATCAGCATATAACATGCAGAACTGTGTGGGAGAGAGTGTGGTCTACAATGTGAACTATGGTCCATGCTTAATGGCAAAGCCCCAGGATGTGTATATCCATTGCAGGTGATATGCCACACTAATGAAGAATGTTTATGTGGGAGGTTGTGGGAGGTGTGGAAGGTGGGGCATATGGGTATCCCTATAATTTTTGTGTAACATTTATGTAATCTAATTATCTTTAAAATTTTTTAAAGAAATATATATAAACAGAAATACATACATACACATATATATATCTATATATGCATGTCTTTAAGAAAGGTAAATATCTCATGTTTATTAAACAAATAAATCAGGAAATAATTTCTTGTATACCGGGGCTCCAAACTTGAGCCTAAGCACTGTTATCTCTGGGCCTTTGGCATTTCTGACCTCTTTTTGAGATCTATAGGAATGGGCTTGCCAGATATCCAGTTGTATAAAAAGATTAGGAGTTCCCTGGGAAAGCATCTATTATAAAGAAAGGACTAGAGACACAAAAGAGTATTAAAAGATAATAACCTCAGGAGTAGAGGGGAAGGAATTATTTGGGTACAACACAGATTGCTCATGAAAATTTCGATCCCAATCTTAGAGTGAAGAAGACTTTAAAAACTATTTTTTTTACTAATCTCAGTGAGTTGCTAAGAGTTTATGAACCCAAGGCTGTATTGCTTTTTAACTTATATTACAAAATCCAAAGCAGTATTGCTTTTTAACTTGTGTTACAGAATATAGTCCAACTGGAGGGAGACTTTATCTGGAATTACTACTGCTGAATATTGGAACATAGAATTGATACAGTAGATTAAACTATGAATTGAAATAGTCCCCATCTGGAACCAAGAAGGAGGACAAGGCCTTACACCTCAGAAGATATCATTATCTCAGTGATATTGGAGACTTCAGTGGATTGAGGCTGTGTCATCTGGACTTTCAGTTTGTAAAGGTGGCACTGTGCCAGTTGGTGAAAAGATCTCACCACAACCATCTGGAGTCTGGGTGGTAGGTAGGAGGAGAAAATGTCAGATTCAATATGTATTTGTTAGAGTTTTGATCATCAGAAACACAGAAATCACTTGGGGTGTTCATAAATAGGTAAGAAATTACATTGGCACAATGTGAAAAGAATTACTGTCTTGTGACTGAACCTATATGCTTACTTTCTCTCCGACACTAAAGTGGCCTGGAGAAAATACTCACCCTTTCATTTCAAAGAATTCTTCATTTTAATAAAAGATTCATCTCAGAGTTCTTTAAGACAATAAGAATATGATTGATTTTACTACAAAGTTTCTATTATAGATAATTTTTCCAGAGCATATCTCTTGTGAAGAGCAGGATGTTTTGTGCTTTTGATTAACATGGTAACCATCCTTGGGGAAAGGGATTGTATACTAGTGGTTTTTGCTTGAAGACTACTAATTTGACTTGACAATTTTCTTACTATAAATTAATGACTATTTTAGTGGTTCTTGTCAAGCTCTTCAGATCATCATTGTTTAAATTGTCAGTATGATATTTCTCTTCTTGAAAGGAATTTATGTATTATTGGTCCCACATGATTGTTTAGTGCTGCCCATTTCATGAAAAAAAAAAAAAGAAAATATGGAAATGGCTTAAGAGAATGAAGTAATAAATTAAAATGTGGGAAAATAAGCCCAGAAGATAGAGGAGGGTGGTATTTATACCACTACTGATATATTTAGGTTTAAATCTACTATATTGTTATTCTTTTCTATTTGTCCCATCATCGTTTCCAGCCTTCTTTTTTTGAGTATTTTTATAATTTCATTTTATTTAATATATTGGATTTTTAGTTCTAACCCTTTGATTATGTTTTTAGTAATTCCTATGGAGATTACAATATATATCCTTAACTTGTTATTGTTTATATTGAATTATATCACTTCACATAGTAAAAGCCTTAGAATGGTATAATTCCATTATCTCCCTTATTCCTTTATTGCCCTTTGTGCTATTATTGTCACATATTTATGTGTTATTAACCCTGAAACCCACAGTTGTTATTTTTCCCTTAAATGGTTACTAATCTTTAAAATATATATATAAATATTCTCAAATATTTACCTTTCCCGGTGTCTCTGAATTAACACTCATTTCTGGGGCCCCAAACACTACTGTGATCTGCTAGTCAAAGTGGGGACTTACAGTCCTTCTTATTATTTTTCTTTTTAATATAGTGTGTCTTTATTTCCCTTTGGCTATTTTAAATATTTCTTTACCCTTTTTTATCTTTAATTTTTTGGCAGTTTGTCCATGATGTTCTTAGGTGTGTTTCTTATTTGAATCTGTGGGTTGATGACTTTCCAATTTTGGAAAAATCTTCAACATAATCTAGCCATATACATCTATTTTTGCTCCATTCTCTCTCCTCTTTCTGGGGTTCCAATTACCAGCATGTTATATCATTTGACATTGTCCCATGAGCTCTTCTTTCTTTCTCTTTCTGTCTATATCAATATTAATATCTGTATCTATATATCTATATCAATATAAACTATATCTACACCTATCACCAATTATCTTTATTTATCTATCATCTATCTATTTATCATCTATGTAGCTGTCTATCTATCTATCTATCTATCTCTCTATCTATCTATCTATCTATCTATCATCTATCTGTTTGGTTAATTTCAATTGACCTGTTTTTCAAAATTCATTGATATTTCCTTCTGCTTTGCCTGTTTGCTGTTGAACCACCAAGTGAATTTTTCATAGTGCATATTGTATTTTTCAGTTCCAGAAATTTCCATTTTTTTCTTCCTAGATTTTCATTTCACTGCTGACATTATTCATATTTTTCACATATTATATCCATATTTTAATTTTATTTCTGTAACATATTTATAATAGTTATTTTAAAATCCTTGTTTTCTTTTTTTTTTTAAAGATTTATTTATTATTTATTACATATCCCCCCCCCTTTCTGCTTGCTCTCGCTGTGTGTCCATTCTTCTGTGTTTTTCTATGTCTGCTTCTTGTCTCCCCCCATCCCCGCGGCGACGTGCCGAGTCGGCCCTCCACGGCGGTGGCTCGTTCCGTTCGAGGGTGGCTCCATTCTGTTCCCACGGGCGGCTCTGCTCCATGTTTTGCGGGCAGCAGTCCTCCATGTTTTTGCGGGCTGCCGGCTTCTGCAGTTCACAGGCGGCAGCTCCGCTTTTCACGGGTGACTTTGCCATGCCCGTGGGGGCTCCGCCCTGCCCATGGTGGCTTTTTGCCTTGCCCACGGTGGCTCTGCCCCGCCCACAGTGGCTTGCCTTTCTCAAGGCCGTCAGTCCTTGTTTTCTAATTCCTAGATCTATATCCTCTGAGAGTCTTCTTCCATGAACTGCTTCTTCTCTTTTTATAAGCCATATTTTCCTTCTTTTGCATGTATTATACTTTTTGTGGTATATAAGATATTGAGTAAAAAAAGTAGAGAATTAGATAAATAATATTTACCTTCAGAAAGTGCATACCATTTCCTCTGTCAGAGGTTAGGAGCCGATCTCTCATAATCATAAATTAAGCTGGGTCAGAGTTGGGCTTCAATTTTTCTTGTTTTCCACCTTTTTGCTTCCATAGTTTTTATGTGGATACTTTCTTCAGATCTTTCTTTCAGATCTACAATTCTTTCTTCAGCTACAATTAATCTCCTGTTTATAGCATGCATTGACTTTTTAAACTTAAATTATTATATTCTTAATATCCCAAAGTTCTACTTGGTTCTTATTTAACTTTGCATTGTCTCTTGTTCCTTGCTTATATTTTTCAAGCCTCTCTTTTGTGTCTTAAGCCATATTAAACATACATATTTTATACCAGTTGTTTGGCAATTCCAACAATTGAGGTATGTGCTGGGTGGAGTCTGCTATCTTTTGTTTTGTCATTTTTGAGTGATGGCATGTGATCCTTGGAACATAATCTCTAGGAATTCTTTAAGAATGTGGTTGAATTTTCATTCCTTTGGAGAGAATTGCTTCTGCTAGATGCCTAGGATTACTTTAAATTAAATTTCTAGATTAATATTTTTTCCCCCAGATCACACAGATGGCATGAATATGGGAACAGAACCATGTGAGGGCAGTCTTTAAATTTATGAATTCTCTGGGAATAGTTTATCACCACCTATCTAATATCAGATAGAGATAGGTACATTTCCTTGCTGTCTTCTTCTGCACAGAGGGTTTACTTCTTGTTCACCCTCTACTGGTGAGGTACCTCTTTAATGTTCCAATTTTATGTCTTGGTATTTTTCCAATGTCTACCTTAAGTGGGCCCTAAGCTTGAACTCCTTTCTTCAGCACTGTTAGTAGCCTTCAAAAGAGAAGTGAAAAGTCTTTAGATTTCAGCAGATACTATCAAAGAGAAAGTTGATTTTGGCACACACTCAGCACCACCCCCACCGAGTTCCTATTTTGAGTTAAATTTTTGTCTTTGCTATCTCAGTGAAATGTTCAAAACTGTTTAAAAATATTTTCCTCAGTTTTTAAATTTGTTTCCATTGTGGGGCTTATTTAAGGCATATTGTTCAACCTCTGCCAGACGCCAGATGAATAATGATGGATATTTCTCATTGAAGCTGGTTACAGAGCACATCAGTTGCTATAACTAGTTGCATGTTGCAAAATCTTTTTCTTTAGACATAAGATGGATGATTTTTATTGTTAGTGATAGTATAACTCAACAAAAAAAGACTTAGGGAAAAACCCTTCTAATAGTAATTGGAAGAACACTTTGACAAATTATAACAGATAAGTATGTCACCTTTGTGTTTATCTGGCAAGTAAGTGAATATTTTTCCTTTTTTCTCATTAACTAAGATATTTAGACTTCACAACAATCCCTATATATATAAGATGGGTGTTTATTTTGTAATATTGATAATTATGATGCTGTTGTTGATCTTCAGGTCCTTAATATTTTGACTATATATTTTTTCTGGAATATTTTGTCTTTGTAATAACTAATTGAAGATCAGACTTGTATAATTTAAGAGTACATCATAGTTAAAATTATATATCCAGTAAATTCAGGCTCTTTAGGGTCTTTTTAAATTTAATTAATTAATTTATTTATTTATTTATTTATTACATATCCCCCGCCCTTCTGCTTGCTCTTGCTGTGTGTCCATTCTTTTGTGTTTTTCTATGTCTGCTTCTGGTCTCCCCCATCTTTGCAGCGACGCACCAAGTTGGCCCTCGGCGGCAGCGGCTCGCTCCGTTCGTAGGTGGCTCCATTCCGTTTTCACGGGCGGCTCCGCTCCATGTTTTGCGGGCAGCAGTCCTCCATGTTTTTGCGGGCTGCGGGCTTCCACGCTTTGCAGGCAGCAGCTCCGCTTTTCACAAGTGACTTTGCCATGCCCATGGGGGCTACGCCCTGCCCATGGTGGCTTTTTTTGCCTTGCCCAAGGTGGCTTTTGCCCCGCCCACGGCGGCTTGCCTTTCTCAAGGCCATCTGCCCGCTCAGAGAGGTCCCCGGGAACCGAACCCGGGGCCTCCCATGTGGTACCCCAGCGCGCTCTTTATCCACTGAGCTATCTAGCTGGGCCCTCTTTAGGGTCTTTAAGTTGCACCAGAGGGTCCACAACAGTGGATAAAGTCATCAGAATTAATTGCAGTGGATCTGGATCTCAGTCTGTGCTCTGCTATGGAAGTACTTACTTACATTTTCTAGATCCCTACTGTAAATTATCAGCATTGCATTTTTCTTCTGAAAGATTATATTTTTCATAGAAAAAGAAGTTTCATTTACATTAAAATTACATTGTTCATGCATATCTTGAATAACAGCAAAACTAGTTGATAGAGAAAAGTAGCTAAAATTTCTGATATTTTAATTGAGGTTGTTTATCTGGCATTTCTGATCACTCTAAACATTTTACTGGCAAGCAAGACTATTGAGACTCAGTAGTCTATTCTCTACTGAGGACAGAACAAAGGGCAATGCTCTTAAATAAAAAAAGTTTTTATTGATAGTAATAGTGTTAATTCATTTGGTAGAATTTTTTGTGGTTCTATCAATCTCTAATGGTACATGTAAAGTTGTCTGGAGGAAGGGAAATGGGAAGATATAGAAAGCATCACTTTCAAGTACAGGGTTGTACAAAGCTCAGAAAATTTGATGCAGTGGATGTTTGTCTTGGTTTCAAAAATAATTTGCTGGACTAATGATGAACTAAATCCAACAGGGTGAAATCTCTATGCTGTAAATGTCAATTACCACATTTAGGTTTAAGAATTCAACCTGGTTATTATATTTTTGAGGAGAACTGAACTTACAATGTTTCAGTATGAAAGGACTTAGGGATTTTCATTGACTAAAAACTATTAGTCAAATGTGACTTGTTCTCCAAATGAAATAATGTAACATGGTCTGTAATAATAAAAGTCTTGGAGGGCAGTGGATGTGGCTCAGGCCATTGGGCACTTGTTTCTCATGTGGGGAGATCCTGGGTTCAGTTTCTGGTGCCTTTTGGAGAAGGCGAGCAAACCTGACAGACGAGAGAACCATCTGGGGGAAGAGGGGATAAATAGAAAAATAAAAATAAAAAAATAAATCTTTTAAAAAAAAGGCTTGAATTTACACCTTTCCTCTGTGCTGATCTTGCAATGGTTAACTTTCTATATTCTATCCTGCATGATGATTTACAAGAGATTCATTCCTTTATCACAAGGAAAGTGAAATATGGTGCTGGGATTGGGCTAATGAGTCTTATAAATATGATTAGAGAAACTGGAAATATTTAGCATGGAAAAGCAAATGAATTGTGATAAAAACTTATACTATTGCTTATTTTTCTTTTCTCTATAAATCTTATTATTGTTAAATTGTAGCAGAATTCAGTTCTTTGTTTTTCTGTCTTTTCCATCTATACTCACTCCCTTGGTCATTGCATTTGGTCTCATAGTTTCAAATATCATTTATATGCTGAAATATCATATATATATATCTAGCCTTTTCCTCTCCCAGGAACTCTAGAGTCTCATATCAAACTATTTACTTGACATCTCCAGATAGTTGTATAATAGATGTTTCAAACATAACATGGTCAAAACTGAATCCTGCTCTGACTGCCCTCACCACCTCTACTCCTAGAGACCCAATTCTTCTGAATTCTTCCCCATCTAAGTTAGTGGCAACTTCATACTTCATTTGTGTAGGTAAAACTACCTGGGTCATGCTTGACACTGCTGCTTCTCTCTGATAACTGCAAAGGGGACATTGTGTCTGATAGATGCATTGGCAAAAGATGGACAACATGCATAGAGCAAGTAAGAGCCAGTGTCATCTCATCATGTCCATGAGAAGTCTAAGAAAACATGAGTTTGGAGGAGACCTTGGACAGTGAAGATTTATCTCTAGGTGTGCCATTCAGGAAGAACTCCTATATTTCTGGGGACCGGTGGACTTGTGAAGTCTCTGGATGAGGGAGAGAAAGGCACAGTAGAAATTATTTTCTAAAATGGATAGCCTCCTCCAGTAGAGGCTGTTTTGCATGGTTTGGGAGAGTCTGACTCTATGAATACACTCAAGTGTTGGCAACTGTAAGGAACTCAGTGATGCCTGGTTTTGGTGACACTGAGAACAAAGCTTTTAATGATGGTTTCACCCACAGTTTGCAATGCAAAACCCAACACCTGTGACTGTTCAGTGTTCTGTTATTGTGGAAGTAATTATACTATTCATGGAACACAATAATCCACAATATTTCTCAGAGGAAAAGAACAAATTATGCCTCTCTTGGTGCAATTTCCAGAGCAAATTTCAACATCTTTACTGTTCTACAAGAAAAAAACAAAACTAAAAGCAAAAACAAACTGACAACTCAGATGAGCAGAAGATGGCTATGGATCTCACTGTATATATTTATTTTTAATTTTCCCTTTCATTTGTCTTTTAAATAGATAGTGTATTTAAAAACTGGCATTTAGCCCTATAATTATTCATTGCTCCATGCATAGAAAGATCATTCATTTTCCCATATACTGACAGTGCCCTTGTATGGATATGCTATAATCAATGGAACGAAATTGGGGTTTTCATTTGCCCTGAGATTTATTATTTAAGCCTCAATGGAATACAAGATGTGGCAGAGTTTACTTGTGTCTAATCTAAATGTAAATATGGCTGTCAAGCAAAGGAAGACAGGTGCCAATGTTTTCCTTGTTGTTATTTATTGATGGCTAAGCACTTTACATATCAAACCTAAAAAGTGACCCTAAATTGATATTATTGCTCCTATTTACAGATGAGGACAATGAATTTCATAAAAATTTAAATAATTTGCTTGAGATTACACAGCAGAGCCAGAATTTGAACCCAAGTCTTCTCACTTTACTTCAAAGAATATGCCCTTATTCATGGCACTGTGGTGTTCTCCTTCCACAGAAAGGGAAAGAATGAAACAAGAGAGTGTCTTGAAAAAACAAAGAAAGCTGAGCTGCTTTCCTCTATAGGCGAAATGGAGAACATACAGGGTAAGGGTAGACAGAGAGGCTGAAGTGACAAATTGTTGAGATGTCTCTGACTTCTGCCCTCAATGTTTTGGAGGCTACGGTCTTAATGAAAGTGATGTAGTCTGTGGGAATTAATAGAATTATTCCAAAGAAAATAAATTCCTATTATGTTGCCCAGGGACAAGAAATTTTCCATGATTTTCATGGACAGCTGTAGTCACTACCATGCCCTTAGACTTATTGGTAAGGCTAACTATGCTTTGGCAACTCAACAGACAACAAAGGCTGGAAACCAGAGTCTATGGATTTATAGCTGGAAAAAAAGTGAACTAGGGTCTGATCTCAGTATCCTGAGGGGAATACTCTTTTTTTGTTCTGGCTTTATTTATGATCTGATTGCAGTAAATATTCTACTATTAGTTATGTAAATAATTCTTTGGTCTGGGTCTCAAAGTATGATTCAGATCCTTTTTATGTGTTTCCCTTCTTCTCTGGTAACCTCTCTCCCTCTCTCTGGTAACCTGAGGCATGTTTCCCACTTTTCTCCAGCTTTTACCAAAGCAGAAACAGAATCAAAGTGTGTGGGAGCCCTGTATGATATTATGTATGTTTGTTTTGTAAGTTCATACTGTTTATTGAATAATTATAGTTTATGTATGTTCATGTATGAATGATATACCTCAATAAATTGTTTTTAAAAACAAACACACAAACAAAAAGAATCAAAGAAGCCATCAACACCTTAACATTTGGAGTCCAAAGTCTAATCAGGAAAACAGAAAATGGAAAAATCAGTTATTTTGAGAGAATTTAAAGAAGGAATTGGAGAACTAAAAACAAAAAAGAAGCCTTGTGGTGACACAGATATAGTAATTGCAGGAAGAACAAAGGGAAATGTTAGGAACATGTGCTTGGGAAAGGGCTTCACAGAGTTGGGACCCAGACTGCTATGGAGATTGCATTGGGCAGCTGGGACTGCTATCTCTGAAAGGCACAATAAGGCTAGTGCTTGTGAATGAGGAGAAAATACTGGAAACAAGAACCAACTGCACTGCCCAAGCAAAGAGCTGTTGCTGAGGTGATACTGGCAGGAATAATGTGCATATCCCTTGCCCTTCAGTGTCCTTTTAGTGCACCCCTTTTTAGTAGAACCTGACTGGGAGCCATGTAACAAAGGTCAGATGCGGTTTTGAGTTCCAATTGCAGTATCATGAAACAATGTGGGAAGTAGGTTCAGAGCTGAGAAACGTAGCTTAATAACCAGCAAGTACAAGCTTGCAGACGCAGCTTTTCAGATCTGGAAGATCAGTTAACACTGGAAGATGGTAGAAAGAGAGTGAGTCAATGGAGCAAGAATGAAATGTTCAGAGGAAGTAGGAAGAGAAGAAAGATTTTCTCATTTCAGGAGCAGGAAAAAGAGTAGACGGGAAAAAGCTGTCATAGAATATGACTCCCCAACACCATCAACATTGGATATTTTTAATCCCCTGAATTGATGGTTTTGAACTTAAACACTTTGGGTGGAAATGAAGGTATAAAGGGAAAACCTTGCATTCTAATCAAGGAAGATCTAAACAGATCCACGTGGGAATTTTCCCCATGTCCTGGAGAAGCTGCAGATACACTATTACAGCATAAATTCCACAAATAGTCAGGCACAACTACTGCTTATTATATGTTAATGTTTATACACTGAGGACAATAGAAAACCAGTCATGAAAATTACTTAATGTAGCAATCAGTGCAAGAAGACTTCAGAGAACTAATAGCCTACATCCTGTATAGCAATGTTTCTCAACCTTTTTTTTTTCATTCCCCCAAGGAACCTTTAGGACATTCTTTTTTTCTAATTGCCTCCCCCATGAAATTTTAATGTCACAGATATACTGTACATCTATTTATATGCTGTGGCCCTTTGGAGGACCACAAATCATTGTAGTATCTGAGATTTTCTACCCATGCCCACCAAGAACCAATTTTTGTCCCATTTTGAGCAACATTACCTCCATTAAGAAATCATGCTGTAGTGGATGCTGTTGGGGCCCCACTCAGGTCTCCTTAACTGGTGTGTTCCTATTCCCTAACTGCTGTGAGAATTACTTTAGGAGAATTCTCCGGAGAATTGCCTTGGGCCAAAGAAAACTACCTAATTAGAAGTTAAAACCCTCCTTTTCCTTCCACTAAAAAGCCAGTGACCAATGGCTCACTAACAGTGAGGTACAAAAATCCAGCCCCCTTCCTTCAAGGAGAAACCACCTCTGTGGTGTAAACTCATAATGTAGAGGTCTGTGTGGAACCAGGTTGGAGCCTATCTCTAGCCAGGATCATATCTTTGCTTAGCCAAACTATTCTGCTCTGTTCTATTTCCCTAACTCCACTTCTCTTAAGTGCATGTCTTGAATAAATCAGTTTCACAAGGATCTCCACCTCAGACTCTATATTTGGAAGCCTGACTAAAGAGACATTGCTAGCGGCTAGAATGGTCAATGAGATTTCATGAAAGAGTTCGATTTTAAAAGAAGGGTAGAAGCTAGGTGAATAAGAAGGAGTGAATAGGTGAATAAATATGCTTGCTTGTGGGCATCACAATGAGAAAAGATGTGGAAAGTTTTGGACATGGTGAAGAGGTTGGCTTGGCCAAAGCAGAAGATTCAAGTTAAGACATAAATTGCAAATAAGTTAATTGGGTAGCCCAAAGGCTATTCTGAATGGTTATCCCATCTATTGTCCCAAAGAAAGCAAAATAATTCAATCTGTTCACTTTAGTGAATGACTTACAAAGCACATACTTGCCTACTTCAACATTTGGGGTGGGAGCAGGGAGGCAACAGAGGCAGGCACTTCTGGCTCTGGATTAGATGGGAAAGACAGATACAAACATCAAATAGTCCCAGAGTGATACAGCATAGTGTAAGAAAATGCAAGATTATGTGGCTCAGACCCATGCTGGCCATAGGAGTCTAGAGAAAGGAACAACTAATGGGGTTGGTGATTATACAGACACTGATTGGTAAAGCAGGGCAAACTGGAGATAAAACATAATATTTGGAATTTGATACCATTTATAATTTCAAATGACATTAATCTCATTATAGACTGCTGGGCTGTAGTGGGTTTAGGAATAGGTGGCTAGGAGATAACTATATAGGACAACCTTTTCAAGAGTTCTCTTTCTTCTGAGAGCTGATGTTGCCAGCAAAGCAAGCCCAGAGTTTATCAGATGCTCTCTCTGCTTTTCAACAAACGAGCTTCTTACTGAGTTTTCTTCTCCTTCAAATGGTAGAAAAATAAAACTGTAGGTCACAGATTAAGAAAGGGCCAATGAGGAATCTTCACTGAGGATCCTTATAGTTAATGGCCTTGAGCATTTAAGGAAATTCACCCACTGAAGTTTAACAGAGGCCGAAATGAGACTGATGGGAATAAGAATAATCAAAGGATACTGGAGTAATGAGAAGGGAATATAGATTATATAGAAGAGGTGGGGTGAAGGGAACAGAAGATTAATGAGGCAGAAAATGACAGTTGGCCAAGTATTTAAAAATTCACCTTGATGTGGATTTTGTAATTATTGTTAATCCTGCCTTTTTACGTTCTCATATTTTCGCCACATTTCCAAACTCACTTTCACTGATCCTGTTCTGATCACAATCATTCCTCTTCTGGATACAGCAACATTCTCCAAACTGGTTCTCTGCTGTATGCCTTGCCACCCCCAACCCTATCCCAATTCATCTTCCACTCTGTTGCCAGTGATCTTTCTAGAACATTCAGCCATTCATTCATCAAATTTTTGTAAAATACCTACTCTGGGCTAGGTGCTCTGTTGGGTAATGGGCAGATTCTGCCTTTGAGGAGATTAGAACCTGTAATGGATAGCTGCAAATAGTGATTAGGACTTTAAATTTTTTTTTTATTTTTGAAAAGATACATAGATTATATAAATGTTACACACAAAAAATAGGGATTCCCATATGCCCCATTCCCCACACTTCTCATACCCTCCCATATAAACATCCTTCATTAGTGTGGCACATTCACTGCAATTGATAAATGCAACCTGGGGTTTTGGCATTAAGCATGGACCATAGTTCACATTGTAGTCTACACTCTCCCCTACACAGTTCTGCATGTTATGTGACGATATATAATGGCCTATATCTGTTTTCATTTTGGACGATTCCCAAGTCTTAAAAAAGCCCCTGCATTATACCTGTTTTTCCCTCTTCCTGCCCCCAGAGACTCCAGTGGCCACTGGCTCCACATCAATGTTGTGATTTCTTCCATTGCTAGAATCACAATTTGTCTCTAGTAGAATACCGGTAAGTCCACTCTAGTCCATAGCTCTTCCCCCAATCTGGAGGATTCTGGAATGGTGACATCCTCTCCACTTCCAATTGAGAGGGGGCTTATATCTCATGGGAAAGATGGATGGGACTATCCTGCCTGCAGCTGCAGACACTCTTCATTCCCTGGGACAGCCCTTGTCCATCATCATCTCCCCGCCTGTTGTCCTGGGTGAGTCCAATGACCTGTAGAATAGGTGTTGCAACTCCGCCAAGGTTCTTGGTGCAGCTGGGACATGGACAGCC
Source organism: Chaetophractus vellerosus (assembly GCA_004027955.1). Classification (NCBI taxonomy): domain Eukaryota; kingdom Metazoa; phylum Chordata; class Mammalia; order Cingulata; family Chlamyphoridae; genus Chaetophractus; species Chaetophractus vellerosus. The sequence goes on from PVKH010012454.1 coordinate 14,497, forward strand.
AAAAGACTCGAGTCTCTCACCTACAAACTCCAGCACCAAGTATAGGTTTAAATAGAAGGTACAGATGAGCCATGGGCAGGGAAGACATAATTGAGTCCAACTCCATTACTCTCAGGAGCACAAACTCCAAAGTAGAGCCCACTGGCAAGGCACCAACCTCTGGAGTTATCCGCCCACACCATAGGACCTGGGTGTCTCCAGAGCCCTCAGGAGACCCACTATTTGGGGTAGTACCCACCTTGGAAGTCTATGAGATCCTGCTGAGATGTGCATAAGCATTTCCGCTGGGATGACCTCCTGACTCACCTTGAAGTCTCTTAGCCATATAAGCTCATTTGTCTTTATCTTTTTTCCCTTTTATTCTAGGTACTTTTCCAGTTGCATTGCTAGTTGGTACTTGGTAGCAATCCAAGTACCAACTAGCCAAGGAGGTTCATCCCTGGGAGTCATGTCCCATGCTATGGGGGAAGGTAATGCATTCATATGCTGAATTTGGCCTAGAGAGAGGCCACATTTGAGCAACAAGGAGAGTCTCAGGAGGCAACCCTTAGGCACCCCATAACAATAGGCTAAGTTTCAATTTCAAGAGCAAAGTCTCATAAACCCAGTCATCAATATCAAGGGCCCATCAGTGGATCATCTTCCTTCACCAGCCACTGCCCCTGCACTTGGGGGACTGCTACTGCTTCCTTAGAGAATGTGGCAGAGCTCTCCAGGATGGGAACTTAGTATTCTCTCAGTTATTGTTTGAGCCTCCACCCACAGTGACAATGCCCCGTGAACATTTCAACATTTTTATATACCTTATATGTATGCTCAGATGAACTTCCTCCTTTGTATCCCCCATCACTGATAACCCACACCAATGATCCTCCCCCACTTCAGTTGTAACCCTTCTGTGATCCAAAGCCTCTTCAAAAATGAAGCTATTAAAATAGCCAAGTACAATTAATAGGAAAATGAAACAATAATGATAAGTTTAAATATAAGAAATAAAATACATAAAAATTTTGATAAACTAAAAATACAATAAAAATATTAGGATATTTAAAAAAATAAAAGGGCCGGCTCGATAGCCCAGTGGATAGGGCACCGGCATACCACATGGGAGGCCCCGGGTTCGGTTCCCAGGGACCTCTCCTAGCGGGCAGACCGCCTTGAGAATGGCAAGCCGCCATGGGCGGGCCAGAGCCGCCGTGGGCAGGGCAAAAAACTGCCACGGACAGGGCAAAAGCCGCCACAGGCAGGGCAGGTCACCCGTGAATGGAGCGCAGCCAGCCACCCGCGAACTGAAAGCCGCCCGTGAATGGAAGCAGAAGCTGCCCACAAGTGGGGAAAGCCACGCCTGCGCAGTGACCAGTCTCGGCGCGTCGCCGCAGCGGGGGGGAAGGGGAGATATGTAATTAAATAAATCTTAAAAAAAAATAAATAAAAAATAAAAAATAAAAAATATTAAACAAATATTTTTTGACATTTTGCCTTCCATCACTGCAATATCTGGTGTGCTGCCTGTAACGTAGCACCTTCCCCCACTCATTCCCCAGTGTCTCACTATTTTTCAGTTTGTTTTCAAAGAAGTTTTAGGTCACAGCAAAGTCACACACAGAATACAGGAGACTCTCATATACCCAACATCCTCCCTCTTTCCTTCCCCTGCCCCCATATTAATACCTTTTTATATGTGGATGGTACCTTTGTTATAACTGATATACAAATAGTGAAAAATAGCTATTAAACATGGTCAATGGTTTACATTATGGTTTACATTTCAGATCGTGCACTTTTATAAATTTTGATGGTATTTATCATGTCCTGTGTCCATCATAAGGTCATGTAGAACACTTCCACTGCCTACTAAAAAAACCCTGTTCAAACTATTCTATTCCTCCCTCACCCTACCCTCGGAGCCCAAGGCAATCCCCTGGCTTCACTGCTTGGATGAAAAGATTCATAGTTACATGCAACAAGCCTGAGATCTTGACACACTGGTTTGTCCTCCCCTATTAGGAACTGCCCATGCCATGGAGACTCCTGCCTGTCTATCTGTGAACAAATCGGTCCTCCCGAGGATGGGAGTCCAATTCCTTCCCACTCATTGTGTGGGTCTCCACCCACTGATACAACACATTATGACAGAATGATCACTCACACACTACCTAGAAGCCTGCTCCAGGTGCACCCTGTCCTGAATGCCCCCCCTTCCAACAACCTAAACTAGTAACCCTTCCATGTCATATTTCCATAAGAGCATTCCTAACTTTGTACTTTCAACCACATACCCGCAAATCCCCAGTGTTCACCTGGTCCCTCTCCCAACCCTCCCACCAGAACAATGGACCTTCCAAACCACCCTTCCCAATCTACCCACTTGTCAAACCTTCATCACACAACCCAATAATATCACTACCCTCCTGTCATATCCCTTCAATATGCAACTACACACTTTCACCTTACCATAGATTACGTCAATATGGGTGTTGGCTCACAAACTTTTTCTGCCTTTCTATTTCTTGTAAACCTGTCTTCCAGACAATAACTCTCTGAGTCTGCTCAATTTGCTTAATTCCTAAAAATGAGGTCATGTACTGTTCACCCTTCAATGCCTGGCTTGCTTCCCTCAACATAAGGTCCTCAAAATTCATCCATGTTATCTCATGTGTTAGCACTTTATTCCTTCTTACAGCTAATTAATATTCCATTGTATGTATGTAACACATTTTGTTTATCTATTCATCTGTTGATGGGCACCTGGGTTGATTCCAACTTTTGGC